>UYWX01020382.1:0-101363 GCA_900622495.1 Hydatigera taeniaeformis | reverse complement strand
TCGGAGGCGAAAAAATAATTTTTTAGATTGCATTGTTGATAAGTGAAAAGTCGTAACGCGTTGGCTGTTTACTTTTCAATTTTGGCAACGAGGAATTTGTGATACGTTTATTGTGCTCTAAAAAACGATCTAGTTCCCGATCATGTCGGCAAAATCGGACTCCTTCCGCTTGCCACACTTCCAGTTGACGGATATGTTTCCTGGAACGCACAACTTTAAGGTTAAAACAAGTCAAGTTGTGCTTCCGCACGCAAGAGCCATGAAAACGATTATTTGTTTTCTTAACAATATGCTAAAGGCCCGCTTGAATGATGGACATGTGGAAAAACCAACATTCCGCAGATTATTCACATTCTTAAATCGACTTTTTGAATTTTAATCACTGATGCACGAGCTCCAACACTAAGTGAGCAGTTAGAGCTACTTCAAACCACCGCTTCTGTCATTAAGTGCGATGGCCACCAGAGTCAGCCTTAAGATACAGGAGACATTTTCTGTGGAACATTCCGTTTAAAGCATTTACCACAGTTCCGCAGACGCTAATTAAATATTAAGGTGAATGATGCACATAAGGCGACGGAAATCCAAGCGGCCAACTCGATAAAGTAGAGAAATGTCCACTTCTAGACCGTTTCGGTAGTCTCCAGGCTTGAACTCTAATTGAGCAGTAGAAATGATCATACCACTGAGACTGTCATTTAACTAATCTAAACGAAGGGACTTCTGCAAAAAAATTCGACTAACGAAGGCAAGCGTCCCCTCATTCGTTTCCTTATTGTTGTTGACCCTTCCATATTAGCTTCAGCCTCACCTAATTTATCCAGTCCTAATTAACAAATAAATCCAATGTAAGCTGTTGATTCATAAATGTTCTCTGGTACCAATTATCAATTCAGAGAGCACTATGAGAGTCGCTATGATCGTACCAAATGGGATGCAGGAATGGATGCATATTTGTCAAACTCTAAAGCAAAAGACACAAGTCAAGCACGCAATGGACTAGAAGGAGCAATACAATCGTCATCCGGGGAATAAAGCCTGCAGCAGGAATCAGAGGCGCTGGTAGGAACCCAACAAGCGACCGCAGATGGGACAGATATGCTCCACATCTTTGCATGGAGGACAACACAGAGGAATCAGGCAGCAGAATAGCGGCCCACTGCAAAAAACAGCAAAAACCTTTCCACATTAGTTCTTATCAATTTCAAGCAATAGAGATCTTTTCCTGCATGAGACACGAATAATGGACAAGTCACAAGTCGATATCGCTTTCAAATTCTAACAGCGGTGAGGGGCTGGAAATCGATAGTTCAATTAAAGACTGAAGGTTAGCAAGTGTCCCAATTCGAATCCGCCAAACAACATTCATGTATAGAGAGGTTCTCTACATTTAACCATTCAACTTGTGCGAGTAAAAGAACTAAAATGCAAACCAATTACTCTCAAATTCTATCATGTCTCGTAATAAAAGCAACGCCATCAGGAAACTACCTCAAAGGGCCGTATTATGGAAGCGACTTTAAAAAGTACGACTCTAGAACAGAACAACGCCGTAATTATTGCGGGAACCTAAATATGGGTATCGTCAGTGAAGACGACTTAAATGAAGCACGACACAGCTTCGCAGGGAATATGGCGAAAAGCAAAACATCTTGTGTTACATTTAACGGTGACGAATGGTAAGCTGTCAACAGGTCAAGCAAACCTCTTTCTTAAGGTTGGAATGCGTGCTCCTACTGCTGATCACTTAAGTAGGAGCTCTAACAACTGACGCACCATAAAAGCGAGATTAAACACAGCTAATTGTCCACGTTCATAAGTATAGCCGCCCACCAACCCTATACCTCTTGATTCTAGAGAGGCAAAAGTACTTCACAGGTCTGGAATTGTTCAAGAAGTCGTCAAAATGACGGCCATTCAAGCTTCCAGAATTTCCCTGAAGAAACTAAATGTGCTCCAGAGCGGGCGCATCATTTAGATACAAAAAGCCATGTCTGATAAGTAAACATCAGCTGCTGTCAGTGCAGTGATTTCGAACATGCATACATGCAGATTTCCACACCCTACGTGAACAGCACTTCAGACACCAACCACCACTGAGATGTCCCAACCGTGTTGGAATAGTTCCTATGCCCTCCAGGTGCAAACACCGCTCATATCAGTGAGTTGTATGCAAGCATCGGTGGCTATGTTTGGGACGACTGCACCACACATATGATCACGTATGGTAGGCATTTGATTTCTATTCTACACTAACTTCCAACACATATCATGTTTTCGGCAACTAACAGGAAAAATAAGGCATCCGATGACAGTTTTGATGGGAAAGCACGGACGTGTGAACACACGCGTCTATAAATGCAATCACGAACTAATAGAACGGAACCACACCAAGCACCACAAAAGGAAGACGTACCAGAAGATGAACAGTATTGTAAGATTAACAAACATGATTTGCAGTAATCAAGCACAGTCCTTAATACAAATCAGAAATGAACTGATGCAATGAATGTCTTCCAGATTATCGGGTACCAAAAAGTAAGAAAATATGAGTGTGAAAAGAAGTAAAGAATTGAGGCCTCTTTAAGCATGAGATTGTAAACGCCATATTCAAAGGACTCCTATAAGCACCCATAGCAGATGAGAACATGGTGAAACGAAGAGGGAAAGGCGAGAAAATGAATTGAATAGTTCACAAGCGACCGTGTTTCCCGAGGGTTTGTTTGCAATGCGGACAGGTATGCACCACGTCCTTATCGCAGTCGCAGCAAAACGGAATCAAACAACATCCCAGAGCACCACTAAAACGGGGCAATAGATAGAATGTTTAAGGACAGTCTAGAAGGATCTACAGAAGGTAAGTGTGGAATTACCAAAGCTCATCCCAGAATTCCAGCACCAGAAAGTGACGTAATGCGGAGTAGTGAGAAGAAACCCATTTGAGAGACACCAATGTGGATAACAGACGCCAATCTTCACGTAAAGTCCAACAAGACAACGCTTCTAGCTACGCATCATGTGCAACACTGGGCAAACTTGTGAACTGTAACGCTAACTACAAGGTGTACACATTCCAATAACGATAAAATTAGTTCAACCAATACATGTAAGGAGTACATACTGGGGTCTGAACATTGGTGAATGTGTGCAAACGAAGTGGCTTTTAGTTGTAGAAATCTTAAATAAAAACACTTAACACTCCCAAGGAGTCATTCTGACGGCTAGTTTCCACCAAACCCATTAATAAATCGTCCAAGCAAATAAACTTAGCTATCACCACAAAGCTCCACCAAGGCAAAAGCAACAAAGTTCTCGGTGGAGATGGAAATCATGCAAACAAGGTAGAGCTGTGCAAAATGGCCTACCCGAGGATGCAGATGAGAGCGACCAAAATCCACGTGAGAAGACCCGACTCGTAGGTAACGTTGGTTAAGACTTCTCTCTGACATGTAGGACAAAAGAAACGCGAAGGACCGGATCCCAGTGCAGCAGGGGTGTACACCACAGTTGCTAGACGGCAGCATAAAATGTAATAAACATAAGAGTACAGCAAATCCTAGTGATTCAGAACATGTAGTGACGCTTTGAAAAATACAACAAAAGGCCCACAAGAAAAAACCTCTTATTCACAGCTGTTTAAAATTTATGGCAGAACAGAGGCACGCAAAATCATGCTACAACAGGATCAATTTTAATAATAATGCCAAGTCGAATTGAGGGACAAAGCCTCATCATTGTCATAGTTTCTTGTCTAGTCACAGACAATTTCGTCTAAAAGATGCAAACCGATGAACCCACACAAGGTGATTAACACCGTTAGGAGACCATCGCGATGAAATGAGTGGGCGGGGCAAGTGAGCTGCAACAACTACTTTTGATGTAGGTGAAGCGCGGTGAAAAGGTGAAAGCCACTCCATCTGTCTGAATGTACTTACTGGGTTGTTCCGTGAACGGCCTTTGTGGAGGATTAAAACCACCTAGGCAAAAAGCATTGTTTACATAAGAGGAATACAACTCTCTTGGTACAATACACCACTTACAAGTGGAAAAAAAACTAGTAATCACAAACCTAGAGTGAAATCCCAAACAACTTCGTTAAAAATTGGCGGGAATAAGTAAGATGGGATAGGTTAGTAGAGCAATTTAACCAAGGGAACTTCGACAATAGGGCACATTTTAGGTTTTTGTATATGAACTGATGAGTCCTGTAACATAATGGGGATAAACGGCTAGCCATTATACCACAACCGCCACCCACAGACACGAGGCAGCGATAAAGTTCGTGTTTGGGGACACACACATGTAAACGTGAATATTCAGGTGAGTATAAAAAACATGGATACGTGCATCAGCGCGCATGTAGTGAAAAGTGGATGGTCACCTTGAGGAGGATAAGGTTGGGCAGGTTGACCCGGAGCAGCTTGATAGGCTGGAGGCGGTGGATAACCTAAAAGCGTAAACAAGGGATAACTTTTGTAGAAGCAGAAGGGGATGAAAACAACAGGCACCAATTTCAAACAGACAGTAACGAATGACATCGAACGAAACTTGACAAACTTTGGATTCGAGGGCTCCAAACAATCACTTCAAGCGTTGAAAAATAACAAATTATATGCTGTACAGTATACTGATGCTACAAGCATCAAAGTAGGTAGACTTGATTTCAGTGACCATAAAATACGGAAATGTTTTACTCAGCCATTGAAAGTCACTAGTCTGAAAATAAATCTTCCAAGATCAGAAAAGAGAAGGCAAGCCAAAAATAAGAACTGCAATAACGTGCACAGGTTCGCAACAAATGTTCTTACCGGACGGGTAGTTTACCCCTGGAGGGGCTGTCCCAACGAATGGTGGCACTACTTCCGAGTATGGAGGGGGTGCAGTAGGCCCAACTCCCTTATCCGGTACTATTAAGGCAAGTAAAACTTTTAGAATACAAGAGTGCGAACAGATCTTATCAGAGGTGGCAGATAAGAACTACGTTTCATGAAATTGCTATTGGTACACAGGAGTCATACCTACATACAAGTAACGACTAATTATAAATAAGATGGTCGGGTGCAAATTACCGGTACCCAACTTCATTGAGGCTCAACATAAGTGATTTGAACCATGACGTGACGATTCATAAAATAAGGCATAGACGAGCGATCAAGCAACACTCACCAGACGACGACATCAACCAAAAGCAGGTGAGGAAGCCTGATTAAAATCTGCCAGGAGTTAGGTTATGGGTACGTTATAACAAAGGTTTAGAAACGTAGTGTGTTATAACAAATCTCACGCGAGGACATGATATGTATAACGTATGCATCTTAATAAAAAGTTAGGAATAAATATAGTCCAATAAGCAGAATACTTGATTAACAAGTTTAACGGAGGAACCCCTAACGTGGACGCGGCTACAGAAATAAATGAATCCATGGTCAAAATATTTTCATTTCCATGGGCATAACTAAATCTCAATGTCACAAACCTGATTAACAATTGTAATGCTTTGTCTATGTGGCTATCCGACGTTTGGCAGTCACTTTAGGATTTGTCTGACCCTTGTATTCTTGGGCTGGCCTTCGGGCCATGCTCAGGCCCATTTGCTCTGTTTTCTTCGGAATACATGTATTCAGTTTCTTTTACCGTCTTCCTCCACCCTATGGGAAGTCTCGGAACGCTACACGGATAAATCTACAAAATCTTTTATCGTCCTCCTCAAAAAGTTAGCTTACCCAACTTTTAAGCAGAATAGTTATATGCTCCTTGAATAACACCCTGCTTGATATTTTGACTATTCGACCATTTGCTTTTGTAGCGTTAAGCGGATTGTATCTGAGAGCAAAATAATGCGCCACGTCTTCTCCTTCACATGCGTCAAATGCTTTATACTAAACAACTGGGAATTCTGGAGGCGTTACAATCTGGTGTGGGTGAAAAAAGCATGTGATTCTTTGTGTTCTCACACATTGTACTTAAGCATTGTGTCATTCTTAACAGCACATTGATCATTGATCACCATCTGAAAGGACGGATAACTTCGTTTTCCTTACCCACCCAGGACAGATGATGTGCACGCGGCAGGCGTGGGAGATTCAATCCCCACCTTGCACAGAAGGACTGGAAATGAGGTTTACACCTTACAAGCATTGCTTGGGAAAGGTGCAAGCGTTGTAGGCTGTTTACCGTGTCCTTGATTTGGCATCAATCACGCAAAATCTTTTCCTCTTCTCCACTTCTCAAATCTTCAGATGTATCCCAAAGAGAAAAAGGTCATTTAGTTCTGAAGTATAAGCGAATTCGTGGCAAGGTAAATGGAAGTTAACTTCTACTCTCACAGAACTGTGACTCCACTATTGAGTCAGAGCGAATGCGACTAGCTGTATGTGGTGTGCAGCGATGTCCACCTCATGGGCCGTCCTCAAATTTATTCGCATGGAAAGATGCAAGAGCTTGAAATGAAGTTTGTGTGCATAGTATATACAATACTTTAAGCGTTTATTTGTGTTAATAAGGCAGTGATACTTTGCTTGTTTGTTTGTCTGTTGGAGTGGAGACCACTTTGGCCTCCGTCTTGCTTCTTTTATATGATGCGGTCCTCGAGCTATGTCACAGCCCTTTATTTACACTTTTTGCCTGAGACTAAACATTCAGCTTAGCCCATGATCCCAGTTACTAAATAAGAGGTCTCGAGACGCTTCAGAGACATCCACGTCTTTGTCAATAAAGTGCTTTCGCCAGTTTAGATACCTACTTTTTGCGTTATTCTCTTTCTCTATTAAAGCCTTTTGAGGCTATTACTACACATAAATTTCTTAAACCTGGCTGAGTGGACAAATTTGTGGGCTTCATCAGATTAATCCGTAATGCTTCGTATACTTGACTATCTGTGTAACTAACGGTCACTTTAGCATTCTATCTTACTCAGTTTTATAAGGGCTGGCTTTTTACTAACAAAAAGCAAAACCATTTTCTTTTTGATGTGCGTATTTAGCCTTGCTTTGTGCCTTATTCTACCAAATAGGAAGTGCCAAGGCATTACTCTGGTGTTGACGGAAAGTGATTTCGATTATTTTAAAGTCTAATAACAATTTTTACAATTTGTGCCAATCTTTTACGGTGTAAATAAAGATCGTACCTCGAGAGGAGTATTCCTAACTTCTTTACAACTAAAGGAATGAGAACGACCTTTTGGTCCGTATTCTATTAGCATGGCCATAACGGCCCACAAATGTTTCTTTCCGGTGATTCCACTGCACTGAACCATTTCCCAAGTGGGTTGATGATATTTACCCGTTTAGCATTTGCATTAGACCAGTGTTTCGATGTTTTCCCCAGACATAACTACTTTTAAACTGAAATTTCTGTCTTGAGTTCCAAACCAAGAAAAAACGTAACTCTAGCTCCATTTGGAGCATCCAAGAAAACAATCAAGTACAACTCACCAGTCTCATGGGATTTAATGATTGTCGCAGTTGGCCTTTGGGTGCTGTACCGCCCAAATATTTCCACCACGTTGAAGAAGGTATCATGCATACAAGGGCAGAACGCATTCCAAAGTGTAGTGCCCCGAGACTTCCCACCGGGTGGAAAAAGACATTAAAGTGGAGTTTAATGCCTGTACTGTGGAGAGAGCAAAGAGAGTAATCCTGAGCTTGGCTCGAAGGCCAGCCTACACGTACAGGGGCCAGACGAATCTTAAAGTAAACACCGTATATTATGAGTTCACACAAAGTGTTACATTGCCTCTCTCCTTTCCAGCAACATCCTCGACGCTCTCACTTTGTACACCTTCCACGCCAGCAGTCACAATATATTCGGTACTGCAGCAAAGCACCTATGAGCCAGCCGCGCCAGTCAGTGTTTGCCGCAAAAATGAAGAACGGTACTTGGTCTCCCCAGCAGCTTCAACTGAATCTGGAGTTACGTTCGGTGTGACAGCCAGAACCCCGGCCGCTTCAGGACTAGACGGCAGAACTCTTATCTAAAGCGGATGCGTTATGGGAAAAACGGAATCAGACACAGTCTCGTATATAAGGAGACTCGTACTGCTGTTTTCAACATCACTGCACGGATTCTGTAGGGGAGTTCCGACACGAAAGCATTCCAGATGTATCACGGCGGTGCCGCCTCAGTTGCTTCACATTGTCAGTAGAAAATGAGGACAGGGTGAAACCAAACACAGACATCATTCTCAACACTCGTGTTGTGAGGCCTTCAAAGATTCTTTAGTCTTCAATGTAAGTGGACCACCTCCACACATTAGGTACATGTCACAAACAGTATGCACGCTACCACCAACATAGGACCTGCCTGACCACCCTCGGACCTCTAAACTTCGGTTTCTAGGACAATGAGTAATTAAAAAGGCTTTATTGAGCATCGTATACAGAAAGGATGGAAAGGGGAGAGAAATGATGAGGCGGAATGCCATCGTCACCCTGAGGACGTTTCTTCAGGCTCCTCACGAGCTGAATTTGTGTTTGAGATGTTTTTACTCCTCTGCTTCGTAAAGGCCAATTTAGACAAATTCGTATGTGTTACACAAAGCACATAAACAAGTATAAATAAATAAGTATTACTGGAGTTTCCTTGTTACACCAGATGCAGAGTGATGGCTAGATCAGAAAGCGTACTGAGGGAACCACCGAGGAATCCGCTTAGCTAAAAAGCAATACTATCTTTGTAATGTACTCCAGTGTTTGAGCTGATCCTGATAGCAGAGAGGCGGGGACCAAAATTGGAAAGCGAATCCCGTGCGTTAAAACCGTGATAGATCCCTCTTCGTGTGTTATCTACCATCCGGTTCACCTGTACTCCTATCCCCGTTCTACCTGTAATCAATGACCAATAAATCTACTGCAGCTAAACCCCTCTTGAAGGCCGTGGCTCAGGAACAGAATTATACAATGTTTATTTGATTACCTGTATAACTAATAGTGATTGTGGTATTTAATCCACCTCTCGTTTGCGTAAAATTAACTTAGAGCTGAGCTGGTATAAGAAGTCAGTAAGTGCAGTTGGATACATATATTTTGAAGACGACAGTGCAAGTGGACCTGAGCATGGCCCATAGGCCTACCCACGTGTGCAAGAGCCAGACAAATCCTAAAGTGACCTCCAAACGTCATGTGGTCACATAAACAAAGTATTACGATTTTTAAATCTACTTAATACCTTCTTCGGACAACTAAGAAGTCTCAAGGCTTTTTTTGGCGATATATATACATTACGACTGCTCCTACTGCGCTTAGACGTTAAAGTGCCTCCAATTAGATTTGATTTAACAAGGGCAAACATGTTATTTTTGAGAATTATGCTAGATTTATCCCTGAAATTTGTACGCTTTAAATTGTTTTCTAATGATATTTGTTTGTTATGCGATGTTTTACAATTAATATATTAGTTTTTACCTTTTTAATCTTATACTTAATCACGTAGTTTGATTTTCTTTAAGGTTGAATACGTCCTTGATCTCGTGTGCACTATTGAATGTGCCAGCAGGTGCACTGCGTACGCGGTGATAGGCCATGGATGATATAGGTAGGAGTTTGATTATGTCACAGTAAATGTACAGAGCTCGAGAATGTGCGAAAATGCTTGCATACAATTCAGAGGTCTTTTCCAAAGCGTAGTGGGAGCTGCAGCTCGCGCCAATTGAATAAACTAGTGGCCATCACGGATAGCAAACTCTTTGAAGAAATCGTCACAAGAAAGTATCGATATGAAGAATTTATCGTAAAGAAAGTGCGTATATGTGTAGTTTCTTTACGTTTCTTAGCTGGAAATGTTTAAGTTTCCTTTGTCAAAATGCGCTTACTTTCCTTTATTAAACATTTCCTGGATTGCTTAGTTCAAGTTTCATTCAGTAGTTAAGTTTATAAATTTAAAATCGAACGTTTTAAAACCTATTTTACACTAAATAAAATAAAAAATTGGTCTTCACTTTGTTAGTATACTGCTAAATATCGCTTTATTGGTGGGTATAATATGAGACGTTGGTGTGGTAAAATGGATCTTTTTAATTAGTTATTTCTTGACTGCTACTTACGCCTGCTTGTTTGTTCATACTATGTTTTTTATGGGGCTATGCTCCTTATTATCATATCCTTTTATTATCCTTATTACAATGTCCACTTCTGCTCACACAAACTTTTTGGGGATGAAATACAAGCAACAACAATGCTAATTATTTGCCAGCTTGAAGTTTTGCAAATATTTATTTTTGCCGTGGCTCAGTCACCAGTAGCTGTGTTACTCGTGAATTAATTTGTTTTTTGCTTTGCACGAAATTTATCAAGTTTTCCCAAGATGAATCACAATGTGCCACACTCTATATCCCTTGCACCTCAAAGACTTTTTAATTTTGTACCAGTTGGGGATGAGTTTGGTTCTTGATTTACACGTGTAGTTGCTAATCAATGTTCTTGTCAACGAGAAAATTTTCCACCATGCATTTAAGATCGACAAAGTTACACCAAGCATGGCACACAAGATGTCGTTCGTCCCACGACTTCAATGACATATGTTAAGTTATTTATGGTTTGTTAGGCTTAAAAACCTTTGTATCACCATGGTGTCATCGCTGTACTGAAAACCTGAGAACGTTGCTCTTATTTTACGCACTTCCAATGTTTTCAAGAATTAGTGGAGCGCCATTGAATCAATGATGTCAGCTAAAGATTCATACAAAAATGTTCGTTTATGTATTTTTTAACCAATAAAGAGGCGGATAAAGCGACGTCGATTCAGTCTCAATACGCTTGCAGAGGTTCGGTGCAGTGGAACAGAGTTTAATAAACGTATTCAAGCATTTGAATTACCGCAGGAAGGGGAGATCCACGAAGTGGAGATCTTGGACCTTGGTAACGCTGATTTTGAAGATTCTTCACCAAGTCAGTCTTCGACAAATCCAAATAAAAGTTTGGATACGGAAGTGGCTGACAGAACTGTTAACTGGAAGACTGTTGGACTGCGATTTGGACAAATTCGCTCTAAGAACACCACCGAAGAGGGATTGTACATAGCCGGTGTCAAACAGAATAGCCCAGGAACAGAGTGCGTTGCTTGATTGGCAATTTTGATGCTTTATAAGTGCGTATGCTATTTTTAAAGTTGTCCAAGGCACGATTGGCATAACTTTGTAGAAGTCTTATGCGAGGTGATCGAATTCTGGCAATCGAAGGAATTGTCTTTGACAAGCAGACCTTAAATGCATTGAACGGGGATGCTCAGATGGCTGAGGATGTCTATAGATCGGTTTCAGCGGCCATTACAACCCTGTATGAGGTCGCAACTAGCGTTCTCGATGCCTGGATAAGGAAAAGATGGTTTAATCAGCCAGATGGTCGACGCAGACCAATCCATCTCACTATTTCTCGAAGCCCTTTAAAGGCGAAACCAGTCACCTCCGTGGCCGAGTCAGATTACATGGCAGTGCTTTCTAACCCACATTATGGACCGCTGGTGGAGTACCCTCAAGCCATGCAATACGAGGTAAGGCAACTGCTTGGGCTTGATTCATAAACACTTTGGCTTAGGATTGGGCATCTGATCGTTTTGTTAAAACCTATCAATCATTTTGAAAGGATCTTGACCGATTTGGTGTTACCTTCGATAACAAAGCTTTAAGTTACGGCAATCCGCTTAACTATCTATTTCATCTATTAACTTATTCGAGTGAGGCAATTTCGAGGTCACGATAATACCATCTTAGGTGGTTTGAAGATGATTTGCTGCTACTACTACTCCTAGGCTTTTCTCGTTAAGTTGCTCAACCGGCTTAGAGTTATTAGTCATTTCAATTACTTGATCAGAGTAGCTATAGCGGCACAATTTCAATCTTTAAGTCGACGTAACGAATATCAATTCGGAGGTACAGTTGTTTGCAAGCGTCTCCCTTCAATTCGGTGTCATTTGTCTTTTGCGATGGATAATACACTTAATATGAACTACTAAAATAATTCATGATCACGGAGGTAAAGTTGGTAAAATTTACCAAGTATCTATTGACAAAGGTGATTGTCAAGAGGAAATAGCTCACAAGTCTGATGTATACAAGACGCCAATTTTCCTTTCTTCGGGTTAGCAGATTCTCCATTCACTGATACCTGGTTGCTATCTGCTCCAAGTGTTTGCGTTTTGAAATCGCACTTAAAAATAGTTTTGTTTGATTATCGTTGAATCGCCTCTATGTCTCGTTGACAGAAATGATGTCAGCTCAGGCTTCTAACAGCAAAAAGTTTCGTAAGCATTGAATGATTTTTGGGTTGCATTATAAGCTGATGTTCCTTCCTTAAGTTCACACATTGGAATAAACCACAATAATTATCAAGAACTGTTTTGAACTTTGAGGATAGATGGGAATCGGTCTTGTGGTGATCATGAGGAAAACACTGCAGACGGAAAATGGGCGTGAGATTTTAAATAGCATTACAAGGAAGAAAAGCGAGCAGAATTTGATGGTACCATAGGGATATGTAAAGTATCAAAATGCAGCTCTCAATACTGCATTTCCCCCTAATTTTAAACCTCCCTAATTCCGTCTTAGACCGATAGCTATGGCTCCTTCGCACAGCCTGAAGAGGAACTGATGGAGATAGAGATGATAGACTTCCCGAGGACGGGCTTTGGAATTGGTGCTTTTTTGACTCCAGGTGCGAACGGTCTGGGCGCGCGTGTGGAGCGTCTGGCCGAAGGCGAACTTGCCCAACTGGTGAGTCTATTTCCATTTTCTCCATACGGGTGCATCTCTGAGAGTTTGCACAACCGCGTGATAGCCTTCCCCTAAATATGTACGTTTATTGTTTTATATTCTCAGTAGGCCTCTCTGCGTCTGCGATAACATATCTGCACGTCATTTGGAGTAGATTTTATATGTTCTATGCACATTTTGCAAGCTTGATTGCCATTTACGCTTTTAGTCATTCGGAACATTACCTCTAACTAAAAGACGTGCTACTTTTTAACCACATCACTAATTTGCTCTCAGGAAGTTTTCTCTGATAAGAAGCTTTTGAAGTGTACGTGTGTGTGTGTGTGTGAAATTTAAACTACAAAATTATAGCCGCATTCGTTTCAATTGCTTACTTGGTTTTAGTTTTTTTAACCTTTAAAACTCTGCTACGCCTAAAATATAGCGGTCTTCATCCCAATGTGATTGAGTTCATTCTGGGAAGGCTGATGAGTGAAAAAATGGCTTACATGACTCACGTCGGCGGTTTTTCTCGAGTAAAATCATGGAGTGGCTTCCTTTGAGTGGAGAAACGGAGTGGTGAATAATTTTGTAAAGAAAAAAAAGCCTAAACTTCACCTTATACCTTGGCGTTCATTGTGCTCAAAGATCCTAGAGATTCATCGCGTTTACTCCTTATCTCATTATGCATGCTAATATATACGTCTAATCTGCCATGATGTGTTGAGTTATGGGCGGATTCTCTGGTTTCCTTATTTACTTGTTGAAGAATCGAGTAAATCTGTCCCTCACTCTTAGAGCCTTTAAATGGTGTAAATAGGCAGCCTGACCCCTGCGATATGTTTTGCGATGGTTGATGCGCTTCGCAGTCCTGTCGATGCCTAGGTCAATTGCTACTCACGGCGACATAGAGGATGCCAAAGATGCAAAGTTAAGGTGCTGATACAATGCAAGTGTAGTAATTGTTCCTCCAGACTCTGCTAATTAAATAAAATGGATCACAAATCAATTAGCAGGGGTGAAGTATCTCAAAACGTGTAGCAACTATCGCGCATGAGGGATTTGCACTGCGCCCTAATTGACGATAGCAGCACCAGAGCATTCTCGTTACAATATGGTTTACTTGATTTGCTAAACCACTTTCCGCCCTTTTAAATGGTTATACGTTTGCTCCAACTCTTTCTCATAGGTCATGAAGTCAAAAAAAGTAGCACACATGCCCTACTTTGCTCAGTTCTCCAGTCATTTTTGCTTACGCTAATTGTGGGATTCTCAATGAATAATTGAGAACATTAAATGCGGTGATACCAAACACTTGGCGTGGTTGGTGCTTTTACAGTAGTGCTGACTAAATACACAAGTGTTGCAGAGTTTCTGTTACCAATGCAACAGAGCCAGTGGTTGACGTCTGGTCTCTGGCGTCGGCTTGGCTTTGGCTTGGCGTCCAAGTGACCCCCTCTAATAAGCACTTAAGCTCTTTCCCGTAATTAACTTTATCACAGTGATTGGCAGACACCCGACGTTTGACCGTAAAACTTTATACCGAGTCATGAATCACAACACTACTTCACATTTAGAGTCTCATTCATCGATACCTTTTTTTACTAATTTTAAGTCAAAAGAGTCTACTTTAAAAAATTTCTTGATAAGGCCTTGATGGATGGAGTCGAAAGAAAACTGAAAGTACTTGCCAGTTCGCCTTATGAGTCGAAAAATTACTAACTTCTAACACAACAATTTTTATTTTGATCCATTTCACACATTCAGCATCCTCTGTAAACCTTTACCTGGCCATTGAAAGGCGAATAGCAAAAAGTGACCTAACTCAAGATCTTTGTCCTCTTTGCTGAAGGATGGTCGTCTGCAAGTAGGTGACAGTATTCTCTACATAAATGAGAAACCGGTGATGAACAGAGCATTCAAGGACGTGCTTCGAGTTTACCGTCGCGCCTCATCAAAAGCGGAATCCGGTATAGCCGCGTTGCCCTATTCTCCTCTGCGACCCATTCGACTAATCGTCTCACGATCAGTGAAGAACTGCGGTAGTTCCTCGCTGCCAACTTCAACGCACTCGACAACTGTGCCACAAAGCTCAGTTCTGCTTGAAGCCGCAAAACTTGCGGCTGATGTGAGGGAGGGGAGTGTAGGAGATATTACAACCCTTACTTTTATAGGATAAGTAGTTGTGCTTTTTGTGCTCATTTATCCTTACTTACACCATAGTGACATTCGGTAGATGCGTAAATCGGTCAATACTCACTGTCACATTTCAGAAGAGTCAATCTGTTTCAATGGCCACACCCACTACGACCAGTCCAGATGCAGTCCAATTCCATGAAGGTAATGTACTGCGTAGTGTTAACCATCAAACCATAGTTCCATGCATTCACTTTGAGTTCGCAAGTGGCATGAAGGCATTAGTTGCGTTCTCGCATGGTGTACACCGTAGATGATTCTGCTGTAGAATGGAGTAATTGAAAGCCAGTTCTTATTACGGCAAAAGTCCCATTGGAAGATGTGCAAATTGGCATTTCTGATTTTAGTTAGTTTAGAATGCAAGATCATCGTCAAATAGATTGGTGCACTGTTCAGGCCTCTACCATCCAAGGCGTCTAATTAAAGCGAAGATAGAATAGTGACCTTTGATGATTGCATCAAATAAAAAAACCATAATTTGGTTCACAACAGACTAACCTTAGTTCTCTTATTTCGTTCGCTCCTCTAGTTCTAGGTTTCTGCATGCATACAAAGTCAGCTCAAAACGAGTTTAATCCTACTAGCTACGTTTCGCTCTAAATTCTGTCGTGCCACAGTGGAGGAGGGCGAATGCAAAATTCCCGGCGTTGCGGATGGTTTGCTTTTCTAGTCAGTATAGCGAAATTTGTGTGTGTGACAGCTTCGATCAGTGCTAGTAGAGGAAAAACAGCGTAAATGTGAGCGATCCTGACTTATAGCTTCATGCTCTCCATTCAGTTATGCAGCAAACGGACCGCCAGTCGTTGACCTTAAGCAATGAAAGAACTTCAGAAATTAAGATGAAATTGGTGCAGACTGCGCTTACAGGCAGTGAAAATTACTTTTGGTTGTACATGTGAAATGATTCCAGTTACAACTTAGCCGCTGGAAGACTTGGAGACGATTAGTGATGCTTCATGATATGCGCACAGGCGATATTTTGGGAGATCACTTGATACTTGCGTATGGTGTTAATGAAATAGTGACTAGCGTCCCATCATTTTTTTACCGGCAAATAGTTGGTAATGCAATTTTCGCAGGACGTAAGTTAAAACATTTGTCTTCCATGATGTTTGCAAAAGTAGAGATGAACATTAAGCGAAGGATTGGTAATGGCTTGATCTCGTTAGATGATTTTTTGAATTGACCGCTTGCCACTCTTGATCATCTAACATATGTAATGTGATGCACTAATGCGCACCAATGTCCGCAAAAGGACATCCAATTCTTCTGTAGTGGAAGCGAGACAGCTTTGTCTCTCTGCTGAATGTATCACTGATCTGAGTAAAAATGTCGAGCCCAAAGGATTGCAATTACTGACTTACTCACAACACAACTATCTCTTAACTAACCGCGTTTAGATAACCCCACTCTTATCCTTTTGCTCCGTAATTTGTTTATTTTTTGGCCCTTTGAACTCGATGACCTCGTCTAATTGCCTCTCAGTCAATCCATTTTAAGGGGTAGACTTCCGAAATTCAAAAAGTCTGCTCCCGTTATTCCTTGTAGATACATCACTTCACATTGACGTATGTAAGACGGCCTCTGACGGTAAGCGGGTTTTAAGACGTGCGCCACTTTCAACGTCATTTGGCTAAGAGCTTTAACATCGGCTCGATTTGTTATGTAGCCGCGTTTATTTCTGGACCATTTGGATTTTCCTTAGCATTTCGTGAGTTTTGCTACCTCAAATCTTTGCTAACCGAGATTTTTCGACGCAACATTTTTACCTTTTTTGCCTTCGGATGCATTGAAAATTAAATCGGATAAGCCTATTGTGCAGTTGATGGGATGACAATTCACGTTCTCATGCACGTGTCTTCCTCACCTCTTACTACTTCTCTGTTAATGAGGGTGTAATTCTGCGATTATTGCGTGCCTTGTATCAGTTTTTTCCTCGTATTCCAAGCGGGCGTTAACCAAAAGCTGCCTGCATACAAAGCCGTCGCAGTTAGTTGGCTTGCTAAACCTCGAGCAAAACTCTCACCTTTGGCACTGGTGAGGCCCAGCTCGTCTACCCTTAGCATTCTGTCAATTTCAGTTCGCCTTATTAGAAGTGCCTTTAAGGTTACTTTTATCACTCTGACAGTCATAGTTACCATGTTTAAGCGTTAGTCCACATTCATGTTGAAATGTTTTATTACGCCTTGAATTTGCTCGAACCAAATCCACTTTTCACTAATCTTCTTTTTGCACAAATTGTTTCCTTTCTTCTCACTAAGTGAGATTGTTAAGGGCACAAATGCTTAAACATTTGGTCTGCGACAATTTTTTTTAATTTAAACCTTATGCTCACAACAATTCACTGCTACATGAGACACTATTTTGCACATTTTGGTGCGTACCATCATCTCAACTCACTTCGCAATCCACTCACAATCTACTCGTAGTCCCCCTTACTTAGCTAAACAGACGTTCTTATGCTTTTCAAGGTAACTGCAACAGCATTAATGGTTAGATGCTCTGCAAAAAGGTCCATTGAGTGATGCAGCGTCATTTCACTCCTTCGTTTCATCCATCCTACAAATGATTAGACAGAGTGTTTCATGTGGAACTTTTGCTTAATTATTAGTGAATGTGGACAATCAGATGGGCGGAGGAGTTCTTATTGAAGAAGCAGTCTCCGGTAGGTCCAAGTGCAATTATGTTAGCGAGTTCTCTTGTCTGATCTTCACTTGATTCATCTTTCCTTTGTGTAGATCCCGTTTCAGGAAATATAGAAACCTTGGATTCGCCTCAACTGAGTAAGTCCAGTTCTCGTGCTGTCGAATGCTACCACCGATCCAGCCACAGCGGAAATTGTTTGCCCTTGCTGAGATTAAGCTTAGTGGGCCAATATCTTATGCAAGAAAGTACATGAGCTGCTTTGGATCTCTCACTTTACCCTTATTGTCTCGTTTATTTTACCGACAACGTGATATTTCACCAAGCTTTACTGCATCATCGCCATTCTACTGCAATCAAGCAATAAATCTCCCACATTTGTCGGAACTGGAAGAGCCCTCTAATTGTTTTCAAAGAGCACAATTTTATCCGGGCATAGTTCTACAATTGTTTTTACTTTTAATCTGCTACTTCCTCCGAAGCCGTCATTGCGTGTGGAACTCCAATTGGCAGTGGGCCATGCACAAAAGCAATTCCAAAAAAGACCGCTTTTTGATAGTGAAATCTAACGTTTAGGATTAAAACCATCATGACTGTCAATAATAACACAAACAACTGCGAGTAACTCTTTTCTCGCGAATGTGGTAAGGAGCGAGTTGAAAGACAACAAGCCTCTAAACACCAGTCAAGGCAAATATGTGCAAGAGACAGGATGTAACTTAAAGGGATCGTCTCGTTAATACTGCCCTTCAATGTGTAAATCTCCTCATTTCCATCTAGGTGTTGATGAGAAGAATCCGGACAAAGCAGCGACACCTCCCAAAGTTAGTTCCGCAAATGGACTCTACCAAGCTTATCCGGCCAAGAGCGTTGCCCTCCAGCCAAATGGTTCAAAATGTCCACTTTTACTTTAACACCTTTCCGTTTGTCACAGCTTGAACGGCTGAATTTCTGCGCTTTTTGTAGGCAGAACTTCTGCATCGCATTCACTCAGCCAAGAAGAAAAAGTTGTACTACAAAATCGCTGGCGGACTAACTTGAACGATGGTGTTGAAATACTCGTAAGCCTATCTGTCATGTACCATGCATAAACGTATCACACTCCCTAGAAAATGGCTATTTAGTCTCCTCAAAAGCTGTTTCCTACGAAGTTTTGAGAGTTGCAATCCATTTCTGTCCAACAGTGAACATACCATACTCTACGAGGAGGAGAACATTTTTTAAGTGGCTAAACTCGCCTTATGGTGTGAGAAAAAGACAGTTGCCATCGCACCAGCTAAGACCGCGATGCGAGTAGCTTTTTGTCATTTTATGAAACATTCAAACCTCTTTAAAATGGAGAGGTTTGTTTTCTAATATTTCCATAGCAAATGCAACTTATAAATTAAAAAAAAACATTAATCAGCATTCCCGAAAGATTTTCTCAGCGATATGTAGAGTGGCTTCTTTTTCACGAAGAAGACGTGACTGTAAGTGGAGCACATCGGATGATTTCTAGTAAGGCATACCGTTTTAGCTATACCTTGAGGATCTCGATTAGTCGGACTGGTTTCGGTCATTATGCAATTTCACATGGTCTTAACTGAAATTTACGATGTGCAGAGGTAGAGGCATCCATTTCGTCCTGGAATCGTTTTCATGAATATTCCTTTCAACTTCATCTGAGACTATTCTTCAAATTTCCAACTGCTGATCATAGTAGGAGCTGCTTACCCTGTCACCAAACCGAGACTTTGACTTCGAGGTAGTTGTCTTTTTGGGCAAAGAGCTAATGCGCACATATATTTATTCAGAGGATCCCTTCAAAAAGTTCAAGGAGAGTCGAAGATGAATTTTCGCCTCCCCATTAGAGATGCATGTGTGTACGTAGTCTGAGCATACACGCGGATGAAAATTTTATCTGTTTCTTTGCATGGGATACTAATGCGGCATGTCAGCGTGCTACTACTTGTAAATTTGTATGGACATAAAGGATTGGCTCTAGACAACTCAACAAAGCTACTTCAAGACTACACCTCACAACTTTCAAAGATTCACCTACCCGGCACTATTATGAATAAAGGCGATTACTATTTATTACAGTACTTACCTTAAGAATAGCTGCATTTCCTCCACCAAATGCTATCCCACGTTCGTCTCCAAGTGAAGAGTTATAAGGTTCTTCAGTACTATAATATCGAATTCTTAATTGAAATGGGAGTTTGATCCAGGTTGGAGAGTACACTCTCCCCTCTGCAAATGCTCCTCTTGGAATATCGGTGGAGACGCTGGCTAGCATTGACAAGATGGGTCGACAGACAGACTTCAGACACCGGATCGTCGAAGTACACAGCGACGGTGTTGTCGCTACACAAACCGAGTTAAAACCAATGGACGAAGTTTTGGAGGTAATTTCTCAAACTTGCCATTTCTACTCTGCTTCCCATACTTCTTTTCTGTAGAAAACAACGAAATATTGGGCAATTGCCTCTCCCCTTAGGAAAAAAATAGTCAGGTTTGCGTTAGACACGGAGCGTCGCCTATTGGCTACGGAAGACCATTTAGTGGGTGATGTTAAAATTAAAGTTGAAAGTAAAGCCAAATACTGTCAATGCTGCTTTATCCATGTATGACTGCGTACTGATATCCTACTACGTCTTCCTTGTTTACAAGACGAATGTTCTGTGGCAAACCCATTTGCAGCAAAACACAGCATTCCGGTTTACTCAAAGTAGTTAAGGGTGGTTTGCAGTATAAATGCAAAGATCTTGCTGAATTTTGCGTATCCCTACAAATGATGTGAACATACAGGTCAGCGGTTTAGCTGTAGTGGGGAAAGATAGCAATTTCCTGGCTATCACCTTGCAAAAGCCGCCAATCTCAGGATACTTAGTATGCAGCCGATCACCGGAGAGCATCTCCGATCAGGCACAATTTGAGCCTACCTCCAGTGGGGACAAGATGTCGGTCATCCTTAGGAAGTCGAGTACTGAGATCGTTCAAAGTGACACCGCCGCAAATGACCTTGAAACAAGCAATGAGAGGGCTGAGGCTGTGTCAAGCTCTGGCAGTAGGATCTCCAAACTCAGACGGAAATTTGAGGCGTCTTCACAAGAAATGACTTCAACACAACCGAAGGTGTTGGTAGGAGAGAAGGTCGGTTTGCTTTTCGTTTTCAAATCACACACGTACATGTTAAAAAAGTGACAGTTGATTAATGTTTATGCGAAAACAGTTAGAAAATTGTTTCCTGACATGTATTCCAGTTGTATAGAAGTGGAAATAAACTTCAAAAATACCGTGAATCGATAAAGCTATTCAAAGCCTATTTTTTACACCGTCCGCTCTTTTTCGACTAAATTAGCGTGCTTTTAAGAATTGTCTTCCCGAAAAATTTAATTGAACACCTTAGTGATTCAGGCATTAGATGAAGCATTACTTTGCGAAGCCTCACTGCATTTCTCGGTTTTAGACATTATTAGCATGACAATAATTAACATCTACTTAGCTGTGCATTAGCCGACAGACACTGGATCCAATCATAAAACGGCCACCCACCTGCGGGAGCTCCATGCCGAGACGCTTGGCTCTTCAGACGCTTCGTTCAATTTGGCCAACGATTCAATCGAAATCGTCATTAATAAGGTGAAAGGCGAACTAATCGGTAAGGCAAATACATTTCCCAAAAAACCCACTTGCCATATATCAATCTGTCTCACTACCTGCGATGCCAAACACCGTAGCCTTACGTCCTTATACTAGATAAGCTGAAAACATTTAGTTTAAACTTTGCGAATGCATTGTGAAATCAGATTTTTCGTTCGATTAGAGGTAAAGCTGCTTTTGAGCTTCTTCTTTTGCGTGTCTTAATGGTGAACAAAGAGCATAAAGGTAACATATGGACGATAGTTTAAACGCACGACAGTTTGCACAGTTGACGTTGTACATGCGCAATGCTTAGCTATTGAAAGTACGAAAACGCTAAATCGCATTCTTTGTTGCGTTTTATGTTTGTTTTAGCGTCTTCAGGTTAATTTACTGTGTGTGTGTCTTGTAATATGTTGAAGGAGATGAGAAAAGTCATCCTTAGAATAGATCATCGGTATTCCTCCCAGTGCTCTGCTTAATGGAGAGTTTTATTGAAATTAAAAATGTCACGTGACTTTTCGAAATCCTCATTTTGCTAAGACCAAACCCAGGAAAGTTTCTGGCTTCCTGTCCATGTAGGCGTGACGTTGGGTGAGAAGGACGACACAAGTGGAGGTTTCACAGTGACGGACATCGCTCCAAACGGAGCTCTGCGCCGCACACTCAGTTCCGTCGCTGTCTACCGCAAGGTGCACTTCAACGTAGGTGACGTGGTGACGGAGCTCAACGGCAAACACCTCCGCCACGCTACCGTCTTTGGTGTCCAAAGCCTCCTATGGACCATGTTCTCCCTAGAGGGCAACGTTAGGTGTGTGTGCGTGTGTGATGACATCGAACCGCCGCCTACTGTTAATGCGTTAAAAACCTCAAACATGCAGCCTACAATTAAGCAAAATTGTTACTAATTTAGTTTAGGTGTATGAAAACATGAAGCATCACAAATGCAAGAGTGTAAGAAAATGGATTACGAAAGATTCTACTTTTAAGCATTAGTTCCTGTAGTTGTTATGTGAATACAATGATATGCACATTAGCACACTAACTTGTCGAAGCATAAAAATGCAGTAATGGATTAAGAAAAAAAGCAGATGAAGGAAAAGCTGAATGAGGATAGCACTCAGAGCTCCCATCCTGCAGTTCGAGCAACCTATCTTTCTGTTGACTTGTCTGTTTTGTCTAATTGTAAGCCCTTCCCCCAACATTTAACAGATACCAATTATCTAACACCAAACACTACCATGAGACCGCTATTGCTTACCGATTGCTTCCGCTCTTTGCTGTTGTGAGGATGGTTCTGATTTATGCTAGAGTGCAGTGTTTTTGCAATATGAACTCGTGGTACTTGAGATGTGTCCGCCACTCTTGCTTCTGCTTGCACTCCATCATCATTCACAAGCTTAGAATCCCGATCTCTCCTGTGGCTTAATAAACTTTCACTCAAAGCACATTTTAATCACCAAAAGGGCACTCAATGCCCATACAACACTTCTCACTACAAAGTTCAAAACTGGCAGCTATAGAGGGTCATTAAGGGCATTAGTCCAGATGAGGGGTTAAGTTGGCTGCCCTTGTAGCCCTATATTAATGTCTAGTCTTTTTTACTACCAGGATGCCTGGCATAAAACTATCGTTTAGAAGTATTGGAGGCATTCTTTCCGCATGAAAATATTATACTCTTCTTTTTGTGAGAATTTTTCCCTAATCTACATACATCATGTCCGTGTACTGTTCATCATTATAGAACTAAAATATTTAGATTCACTAATCTAACAAGCCGTGACTCCATACTTATGCATCTCATCATAAAGTAAAGAAATCAAACAAAGAACTAGTCATCCGAGGTTATAGTTAATGCGTTACACTTGGACAATTCGTTTCCAGCCCCCGTTGCCGTCCTGCTGCCTTATTCGTGTTCCATCAGCTCGTGTGTGCGTGCATGGGAAGCGGAGCCCTCAGTCCGATTCTACTGGTCCAAAATACGGCAACCAATACCAAAGATAATGTAACCTAGGTTTCTTACTAATCTTCTCATCCAGGAAAGCAGCAATCGGGAACCGCCCTTTCACGTCATATTACTTGTTTTCCATTCTAAGCCCTCATATCACTGACGCCACGTACGTTGAATTACTTGACTGGTGTAATGCCATTGTGATGCGAAATTAATTGCAACCTCTCAATCTTTGCAATTCATATTACAAAAAAGACCTTTCCTTTGGTTTTACTTTAATATATTCGATCTTGCTTTGCGGCAAGGCACGCCCTTGTGCACTGACTCAACTTCCTTTACAGTAATTTCTGCAACTTTTCGTGATCGAGCTGTACTAAGACCTTAGTTCAATATTTCAGCCAACCTACTTCTAAGAATTCGAGCCCTGTATGCCCAGTTAACTTACAGAATCCGCAGCTATTACCGAACAAATGACTGAGCTATTTAGATTGCCACTTATAGCACGCATTCTAACTACTTAAGTTTGGTTTGCTTTTGTGCAGATCAAAAAAAGTTCAACCTCGTACCACTTTTTTTAAATCTCCTTGTGGAACTTGCATCACCATATCAACTATTTGCCGCTAGCGCCTTCAAATGAATGTTAGGAACTATTTTTCTGGATAATAAAGAGGGCACAATGGTTATACACAGTTTGGATTTCGCTGCTGACTTCTAATTTTCCTCAGCGAATACATCCCTTACTCTACTGCCTGTGTATGCATTTTTAGCCAAAATAGCAAATAACTGCACAACTGGGTCGACGTCAAAACTGCATGACTGCATTTCACAAAAAATATCACTTACTATCTCACCTAAGTAGTGAATAATGATGAGGCGTTTGCCACCACCCTTGAGAAGACAATTGCTTTTTCCAGTGACCGCGCCACGAAAATTCGATGAAACAAAGGCTCTGTAAAGAAAATATATTTACAATCTTCTCCTTAATCTTTGTCAGTCTGTCGCGGGAACACACCTTCTTTTGGAATCGCCGTATGCGTCCGAAGCATGTTTCATTCTCATATGTTTCGTGTAGTGAATTACCGAGTTTACCAATAAATGCGTTGTTTTGATAATCTTATAGCCGCATATGGACGCAGCTGTTTCATCTGAGAAGAAGAGACACAAAGTTTACTGCATCATGAGTTTAGTGGACGACTACTGTTATCGTACATCGAAACCTGCTGTAGCCGATGTATAATTAAGGTAACCACGAAACGTTCCCTAAAGAGAATGAAAAGGGAATTCGAGTTCGTACAAAAAGTGTTTCCACCTTCAACCCCTTTTATTAATGGGCAACGTCAACTTCTGTTTCCAAATATGTTCTACTGAAATGATGAGTAACATTGCATTTTAGCCTTAAATTTAAGTCCAAGATGTCAAACAAACCACAACACACGTTGCCAACTGTGGTCCACGAAGAATGCCTTCCTGATAAGAGTAATGCATCCGGAACCAACGTTTCAAAGTTCAGCGCATTCTCCACTTCCAGCAGTTCTAGGCTATCAAGTTCAGGTCCCTTTCTATATGACATTGCACCACCAGCGGCTAAAAAGAGTCCAGTGCATGTCACTGACAGTTCAACAGAGGAGACACAGACCTCACCGAAACCACCTGAGAGGCCGAGCGAGGCTGTGCCAAATAACAATAACTCACTCACCAGATGTGCCAGTCCAAATCGTGTCGAGTAAGTTATGTATGGTTTTATATTCGCGCTTGACCTAACGATAACTGAACCAATCAGTTGATACTGATACTTTACCTAATCATTCGTTGCAAAAGGAATTTACAATGAGTGGCACTCTTTAACTTGCTCTTCCTTCGCACTGGAGGATTGAGCGCATAAGCTGATTGCCGATTGTATTAAGCTAATATCATGGTCCAACAACGTAAGTGAAAGTTGCTGTCTGGGTGATGAGGTAATTAGAAGCAAATACTAATGGCATTTGCTATGTTTGGAGTACTACTGGAGATTACTCAAGAGTATTTAAATTTGTCCCGATTTTTTAATTGGAGGTCCAAGATGCATTTTGGAGCACGAAGGCAATGCAAAATATTGCCTAAATGTTTAGCTTCGATTAGTCGGAACAAGTATAACACAATTACTTACCATTATTAGTTGTTACTC
Organism: Hydatigera taeniaeformis; assembly: GCA_900622495.1. Classification (NCBI taxonomy): domain Eukaryota; kingdom Metazoa; phylum Platyhelminthes; class Cestoda; order Cyclophyllidea; family Taeniidae; genus Hydatigera; species Hydatigera taeniaeformis. The sequence goes on along the minus strand of UYWX01020382.1, from coordinate 76,103 downwards.
CTTAAAGGTAAAGGTGTTCATTGAGGAAGACTTCTTTGCAAGCGCTGTGTTAGTTATTCGCTTTGGGTCATACCTTCTTGACCAATCACCGTTGTCTATATTTCTACTCGACATCTCCATTTGGTGTAGCTTTCATTGCATTTAGTAGCATCGAAATATTCTCACAAAATTACTTTAACATATAAGTGGACATTCAAATGACGATTGGTAAGAATGATGGCTGCCTTAATTGTATGTCCATCTTTTTGTGTGTCCTGCACCCTTCCCAGCCTCCTCCATTGCTTGCACACGCGCCCTTTTGCAAGATCCGCCGTTCTAAATGGCTAATCATCATTCATTCCTCTTCGTCGTTCACTCTCCGTTGTGATAATGTCTGCTGGGTTGTTAGGTGGATGAACACTAGTTTATGCTACATGAGTTAATGTTACCGCAAGTTCTAAAACAGGAACCAGTAAAAGTAATCAAAGAATTTGCTTTGATTGCTTGGTACCCAAGTGTAGCCACAGACTTGAACGAAAGAATAAAAGAGCGCAGGTTTGAACATCACGTCTGGATGCCCTCCATCTGCCGTACATTAGAATGGCGCAAAGTAAAAAGAAACATTAACATTTATCCTCACTAGTGCCTGATAATTTCTAAAACCAAGTAGTATGGATGATCAAAAGGCGGTTGTTGAGAGGTGTATCGCAACAGTCTGTGCAAACCAAAGCGGCAAATATTACCTCGTTTTTAACCACTCAATCTTTGTCGTGCGTGATTTTGCTATTCGTGCTACGATCTAACTAGCCACAAAGTGAACTCTGATTTTGTAGCAGAAAAGCACAATTATAGAGAGCACATTCTTGTGTTCACAACTGCAGTTTAGCTCGCATGTGCCTCTTTAGGGTGCCACCTCATGGTTTTATAAAACGCATGGTTGAACGGTATATGCAAGCTACAAGGGACACCTGAAACTGATGCAAGAAGCGTAAGCCCCCTCAACTACACTATTTGATCTTGTGTTGGTTCAACTCACGTTCTTTCTTTCCTTTCATGTTTTATTGCCTCCATTCTCCCGTCCATCTCATCGCACGCCTCGGCGTTGTGCACATGCATGTGTGTGTGCCCGTGTGCTCAGTCTTCGCCGTTTGTGAATCTGCAGGCGTCTCTTGCAACCCACATCAATTCCATGCTTTCGGTTTATTTTTACCCGCCCTAAATTAAGTTGCATTGTTCCTTTACTTACATTCATGCCCTTTATAATCTTAAGCACACCTATGATTTAAATGCAAAGAAGTTTGCAGACCCTTCTCTTATAATACAATTTCCAGGTTTTATTTAGTGACAGGGTGTAAGTTTTTAGATCAAATCATGCAGACCTTTCGAAAACTTGTGACCAAGATGTTTTGCTTGGCTCAAGACAATAGGAAAATTTTGCTGTCACGTTCCCACTATGTCCTTCTACGTGCTCCTGCGTTTGATGCTAGTAAGACAGCAGTTTGAGCTCCAGAAAATTAACTCACCCTTGGAAATTTTAGTGACTTTACACCAAATTATCGTTTGCAAAGTGGACATTCTTGGGAAAAAATGGGAGTCGACAATATTCGTCTAATGTCAGGCTTGTGGTGGCTCAAGACGCTCACAATTTTAAAATGGCAGGCAGTCTAGGTGAAGTGGCTCTTTTTGAACTGAAAGGGTTCGTGTCGAGTTGGAGGGGCAACACAATTTATGATCACTGTTAGGTTTCACATAATCTGCGTAGACCTGATTTGCATGCTGCAATAAAGGAATTTCTTTAGGTTATAGGTGCACCTATTTTTGAGATTTTGCATAGTTTTATAATTTATTTGAAAAAAGCATTTGGTAAAAGCTAACCTACGTTGGGACCTCGAATTTTTTTGTGGTCTTGATGACCAATAATAACTGCTTTTGCTTGTGATGCGATGTGGAGGAAAAAGGAACGTATCATCGTTTCATCACATTCTGCCGCCTTTGTCGTATGTCATAAAGAGCTTTAAAAAGCTGATATGGGAGTTGGATTCAACGATTGATGGGCGGGAAGTGATGCTTAAGGTGAACCTTGGATAATAGTGGCATTTCAAAAATGAAGCAGCTGCTAGTCCTGCAAGTCGAAGAGATGGGGCTACTGATTTGGTCCTCCGGCAGTGCGACTAAAATGCAAATGTCGGCTTCACAGGTGAAAGATGCTGGCAGAATAAGTGATAGTATGCTGCAATGTTGGAGGGTTTTGAGCTGATAGCATTGCATAGTTGGCAAAACAGTACTAAATGAAGGTAATCATGGACATTCGACTAAGTAACCATCCTGTAGCTACGTACTCGTTCCATCAACCCCCGGTGTAGCAGCTAAGTTGATATATTTTGTACACCTTTTGACATTTCATGCAGCGCGCTTTTCAATTCAGTACTTTCTCTACCTCTGTTCAACAGCAATTCTTGCAAACAAGTAGTCAAAACGCTTATGAAATGCTGCTCGAATTTACTCAGTCCTCCAAGTCCGCATAACAGACATTGGCTATCGGGTTAACTTTCCATCATGGATTGCAATTTTCTTCCTTCCAAGACGGGTTGGAGAGGTTCCTCGTTTCCTCCTATTACCACATTTATGCTACATGCGAACTTATGCGTGCAATGAAATGGGAGGTGTTTGGCCGGTTAAAGGCCTCACTGCATGCATGAGTGTACACAAACAAAAGCAGCAGTCTTTTTTCTAGCTCAAGGAAAACTTAGTAACCATTTTGATTGTGAGTTCATTTTGTAGCCGGTCTAGAGAGGTCGAGATAACTGCAATTTACCTGTCGTAGTTTCAGATTTTTTCATTGAACCACAAGTGTAAATGCCACTGCGAAGGGTGGGGCGCACTGCGCTGCAGGCTTTAGTGTAGCTATTTTTTCAGGCTGGAACAAAGAACGTAGAGATCTTATCGAGAGGCAGCTGTGTCTGAGTAAACATGGCCCTCATAGTGGTTACTGTTGGGGCGTAAAAAGGGATGCTTTCTTTAAAAAAACAAAAGTTATGAATGCGAGTGCATGATTATGTAAAGCCTACCCAAGCATGATGAAGATCAGTAGGTTTGTGCATAATTTATGCCAATACAAAGCACTGGATTAGGCTAAACTTGTAAAAAATCGCAGCTAAAAGTAGACCAAAGGCTCCTGCTTTGCATTCTGTACACCTTTCTGTGACTCAAAAGGCGAGTCTTTTGCAAAGGGCTTTCATCAACTTGCAACTGTGCCATGAAAACCAGAAAAGTAGCGGAACAAACCACTTGGAAAACCCCTATGTCGTTGTAAAAATGGAAAAATCCGTAATTGTGCTATAAATTGGAGCGAGAAAGCTAAGCTCCATGTCTGTACAGAATTTGGGACTGGAGTCGCCATCTCTGTGGTAGTTGAATGGGGCCGAAAAATTATTTACTGTCATATACCGCCAAACATAGTTTAACGTTTTGGGTCGAATAGACGTGTTAAAAAGAGAAGCAATGGTTGTTAAATTGTAAAACTATGCGAACTCGTAAAATAATTGAATAATTCCACTTCAAAGTGAAGCAATGTTTATGGCTGCCGGATGATTCAAGTGATTTACCGTCACATAAACTTACCGCCTGTCAGTGGGTATTCGTTCCTTGTGGCTTTCGTTGCTTGCCTAGTGTTCACATAAGGATGTTTATCTTCATATTGTCGTAAATGTCAGAGCTTATGTTGTTCACTTAAGCAATGCAATGCAGCGCCTTAAGTGTAATCGTTCATACGGTAATGAGATTAAGGCTTCACGATAACTGGAAAAGCCACATCCGGTGGAATGTCTAAACGGCATTTTATGTAGGAAAGAATAGAAATAAAGCTTATGGTTGGTCATCACCTTGTTCTCCATTTTAGCTTACCAAGAAATCAAAGACTGCAGCTCAACTTACACGGTGGGGTTCGGCGGTACCGCAATAAAAAGCTTAAGGAAAGTCTGTCACCCACAGATGATTTTGATGACAATGAAACATCCCCTCAAAAACCGACCCGCCTGAAAAAGGATGTTGGCAGCTCCACGCTGCAAAAAGCGAAACAACTTGAGTGCTCATGCACCATCCAACAGCCTATGGGAGTTTACACAATGGAGAAATCCAACGACCTAAAGGACAACTTTACTAAGTGGAACAAAAGAAATGCGTTCGAGCAGAATTGGAGTGAATTATTCAGTGTAGTGGTTGATCCGAGTGATGAAAAATTGGAACTAAAAGTTGCCCGTAAGCTTAGTCAGCATGTGTGCAAATAATAACGATGTGAAGGAAAATTCTGTTAAAAAGAATTGCAATAAATAACAAGACTGATCCCCTGCCTCGTGTAGAAGCAAGAGTGTGGAGGTTTTATTAACATTTCAAGCATTTCAAGCAATTGAAAATACGCCTTAGTTTGGGTAAATAGGCATTTCTTCAACCAATTTATACAGAAACTTTTGGGAGTAAAACAATCTCGAGGAGAATGCTTTTTGAGGTGTGAGTGGAAAAGTGAAGGAATATCAGGTAAACAAGGCATGCTTGTTTAAGTCAATCACGTCTTAATAATGAGATAAAAACAGTGCGGGTGAGAAGCAATAATTGGCGTTAATTGCCTAAATTAGAAGGTGTACAGGATTTCTTATCGTGCACTCTCTCCATAGGAAGCAGGCAGTAATTTAATTGGGCTCAGAAATTATTTGCAGTCATGGATACCTCAGTTTCTGATGCCGGACGGTGTAGGAGGAAGGCGCGGAGGGCGCATCATTTGGATACCTGCCGTGGCGCCTAATTGGATAAACTCATTTTGACACCCCCAAGAAGAGTGCCTCTTCACTTGTGCACACCATTGGCTTCCTTTGTACCCAAAAAGGACATTCTTAACCACCTTTTCTAAAAACATTTTTCTTTGTAGGCCACCGATCTCTAAGCATACATAATTGTCAGGAAAAGTCCTATCTCATCTCAGCATAACTAATGGAGAAACACTTCAATAGTTATGAAAAGTTTGATGAATTGTTTAAGGACTTGAGACTCGAGTTCTCAAATTCTAAGCAACAGTGGCTGAACCGTACTCAAATAGAAAAGGTGTCAAGTGCATTACGAAGTTAATTTCACTTCCTTTACACAGGATGCAATGCCTGTGCAGAGGATTTTGCGAGTGGAGTTGGCGATTTAATGAACTAATTTAAGTCAGCCAGGAGGCTGCATCCCTTAAAATTCATTTGCAAGTACTCAGTTTGCTCTTTACTTCGAAGGCGGCTCCTTATGCGGAATTCGCGTTCCCGGCGTCATCGTTTGTGACTTGTGTGCGCTATCCTCTAAATTACCATTGCAAGTCGGTGACCTAATCGTACGGGTAAGAATCTCTTTACTGTGATGCGACTTTCCAGCGAGAACTTTATCCTTTCTTTTCAAGTCGTAGCATCATCAGAACAGACCTTAAGGCAGTAATGCATGCAGAATTACCCATTACGAACTTATGTGACTAAAAAGAGCAGTGATAACTTCCTCTTTCTTTCTGGGTAAATATTTGGAGTAAATGCACATAATTGAAGAAAGTCTATCAGGTTTATTCATGAGAATTACTTGACTTTTCTTCAGAGTTTATGAAAATTAACTTCATGGCATTCTTGTAGTTGAGTTCTTCGTTCATTGTAGTTGCCTTTAAGTCGAAGCGTAGATCCATCTTCAGATTGATGATAAACAAATGTGGAGTTCGAAATGCTAGGCTATGCAAGTGCTTTCTAACTGAAGGTAGAAGAGGATTCGATGTCCGATGGTGATCCTCAAAATGCGGCTTCCATACGTCTTCTTGTTAAACGCCTCAAGGAATGTCCGCCCGTATGTTATCCTTCATTTGCTTTTCCATCGTAACACGACGCAGTCAGCTCCGTTGACCAACGATAACAAAGAGCTTTGGAGCAATGGTCTTCTTCAGTCTTGTTGTCGCCTTGCTATGAAGTGGATTGCATTTAAATACTTATCCCGCACCCATAAAACCATGCACACTACGTACTTTAGCGCTTAACAACTTCATACAGATTGATTTACATGATTCAAAGTGTATTATTGTATAGTAGGGCTATGTAATTATGCAGTGAGTGCAATTGTAAAGCCTTTACAACCAGGTTTAGTGTGTAAACTTTTGGGTTGATGTTGGCATCGTTCGAAAAGGAACAACGGAGGTGTCAATATCATAAATTTCTCATTTTTTAGCTTAGCAGTAGCGATTCGAATCCAGAAACGCCCAAACGTCAACGGTCTCATAGAAATCGCTCTGTTGATGGCAGGAAATCAGAGTACTTCAAGGCGAGACAAACGAAAAGTGAATGCGTTGCCATACGGCTGTCCAGATCCCAGGTACTGTTGCTTTAGTGGAAACAATCTCCATTGGCTGTTCGGTAAAATACCTCCTTGTCCAGATGGTCTTTGCTTGCCCGTACCTGTAAGTGGAGGTGCTGCCCAGTCTCCTCGCCTACGTGTACCTAAACGAAAAATGCTCTGGTACTTTGGCATCGCCTTCTGTCCTCGTTTAGTAAAATTATACTTTCATCGAATGTTAAATTAAACGAATATCATCATGAATGATTTATTAAGCTAGGTTATTTTGAACATTGACAAATAGCTTCAAAATAAATCAGTCAAGCCAAGTTAAATTTCAGGTTTTGACTAAAATAAAATTTACTCGATGATTCATGCGCATCCGACTTAACGCCATTTACCTTTTGCAGTTCTATTCTTTATGTTTATGCTACTGATTTGCGTTTTGAGCAGCTCTCTGCACGCAGCTTGCTTGTCATCTCTCGGAATTCGCATGAACACTGCATCATCAGACTGCCAATCTCAGCTTCACAAAATTCCTTCATTCTTCACGCACACCTCTCATTAAATCGTTCCGCGCATAACCCAGCAACAAGAAAGCAACGAACATGACCAGCTAAATTTATGTGTTTGGTGGACTGATAATTTTTTTAGATGACCGCTGCTGCACTAATGTTTCGACGACTGAAATTCAAGTTGTCATTGCGACCCGGAGTGAGACTTAGTTTTCACAGCTAAAAAAAGAAGTTAAAGCATTTGGCAACTCGAAAACAGGGAAGTTGTCAGTGCAACTTCTTCTTTATGGGTATATTTAAAATCTATCGAAGGAAAAAATTCCAAGGACTGGCTAACTGCGTAGGCAAGTCTATTGAAAGTTTTATAACTATTACGAAACAAATGCCTTCACTGTCACATTCTGATAGACGGGGAGGGAAGAGGAAGGGAGAATACGATTTATTCTCACCACTCATTTGTGTATATTGGCCACTTCTAGCCAAAGGAGCGAAGTAGTCGCCTTTTAAGTTGTTTATTGCGAGAGAAGAAAAACAGCGGTCGCCCACAGTCACGTTTAAAACGAATCTTGTTGTATCGGCACTATCAGGAGACCTTTTTCATAGCACAGCTATATTCCAGGCGTAATTTGTGTGAAGTTTTAGAGAGAGAGGCTTGAAATTCCGGATGATATATTGTCATAAGTTTTCTGGAATTGCGAACATTTTCGGCTCTTTTGTGCACGCAATCAACACAAGTTCCTGACAAATCGATCCAATTTTTCACCTTTCTGTAGGCTGCAGATGCACATCAATTAACTAGCTCCGTAAAAGAAACCTGATTTCAATTGTGATCACTTGTAGGCAAAAAAGTCGGTCAGAGGTACTTCTGCGGTGAAGACGAGCCACAAAGGTGTTAAACAATACAAAAGCAATGAACGAGTGTCCCAAGGTGAGAGTCTCCATCGCGATGTTGTCACAATTGACGGAGAAGCATTCACGAATCACTATGTCGTTATAATAGAGGAGAATCGCTCCAAGGATGGAGTCACGCTGATGCCTTGGCCTGACGTCTCTAAACACGGCAAATGTGCGCTTGGGTCCGAGTCAAACACCAATACTTCTTGCTATGGTAGGTCTAAATCCCTTCAACCCTGCTGTCATCAAATGAACCATATGTATGAGGTTCGAATACCCATCCTAAGCTTTTCAAACAACCTTCAGTACATTTTGGGGCTGCCGTTGAAGTGCGTGTCACCCATAGCAAATCCGAGCTCAAACAACTATTCTGTGCAAATGCATGATTGTGGAACTTTCTCGTGTCTGAAGAGAATTTTTTTAACTATTTGTTTGTAGCCGATGATTATAAAATAAATCATATTGGAAAATCTCTTTGATCTTGGTATGATAGCATGATATCCTTGTCTTCACTGTTCTGGTTTAAAATTACATCTTACGTGCACGTTAAGGTGACTTTTCATGTACACTGAAATGCCATTCAGTTTGCACGAACTCAGCCAGAGGCTAGAAGCACTTTGAGGCAGTGTAGCTCAATCAAAGATGGCTACACGGTCGCCTTATTGCCCAAGATGGCCAGGGCGGAGGGAAGGAAGCTGTGACGAAACAGGTCACGAAATAAGGCGAATGGGTTGGAGATCAAAAGTGCTCCTCCTTCTTTTGACTGCTTACCTACACGGACTGGTTGAAAAGTGAATGAGCTTGAACAATGAGGAGCCGTTGCTTTGTAATTACAGTTATGATTACGTTAAAATTAGGCACTCATAAACTCTAAGGTGCCCTGGCACCCATAAGGACGGAGATTTTCGAAAGGATCTCTAACTGAAGCACTTTGCTATCAGCAGCCTTCCTTTATTCAGCGGTGCTAGATTCATTTTTTATAGGTTCTTCCATCTTTCCAAAATATGCTTACCCGCTTAAAGCATGGTCTACCCAATTATTTAGTGGTGCAATAAGGCCTTAAAGCTTTTATTCAAAAAAAGGATCTAGATCTCACTGGCGCAACTTGTCCACGCTTACTCTTGCCTTGACTAGCCACAGCCAGTCCCCGATCGTAGTTTCCGCCGCAGTACTCTATTCTTTTGTACACTGCGTCCAAGTCCACATCCGCTGTTAATCAAGTCCAACTAAAAGCGTGCAAAAGGATAGACCAAAACGCTTCCTGCCCTCGCTTCTAGTCACTCATTTGCGCTTGCTAAAGTGACACGACATTAGTCAATTCTACTTCGACAAATAATAGCATGCTACGATTACCTTATCTTATTAGTCTAGCTCCCTTTCGGCACTTTTCTTACCTTTTAAAATCCAAAAAAGCTTTGGAAATAAGTAAGCTTGCTTTATAAACTCAAAAATTAAAAAATCAACGATGCTTTTGTGTGTGCCTGAAAGTCTAAAGTGATGCCATGACTGATTAAGGGTCGGACTACCGTTGACTAGATTGATGGCAAAATGTGAGTTTGTGGTCACAAAACGCAACCTAGCCAAAATTTATCTCATTATTTTTTATGTCTGCAAAGTTTGGGATTCCCTCAAAGACATAATTCGTGAGTCTCGCGCAGACGAGGCGAATTGTTCAGCTTCCCTTGAGCGCACATAGCAGATTATGAACTCCAGCCCAAAGACGTGAAACGGATGAACATAAGGGTATCCAAATAAATTACACAGCAAGCCATCTTATGTAGCTTTCACGACTTCTAAGTTTGGTCAAGTTCTGACGCCCACACATCAAAATTACGGCCTCTGCAACCGGTGCGTGGAAAAAGTAAAATGCGTCATCAAGGGATCTTTTGGCCTTACCTACACTTATTTGTGGACTTTAATGGGGCGGATGAAGACTGTTCGCTGCAATAATTACGCCGATGAGTATTGTCAAACCAGCGTCACCCATAGAACCGAAATTGGATCAACTACTAGGGATTACGAGAATTAATATTGAGTGCCTATTGTCCCACGTTATCTGTCATCTGCATGCGTGCCCTACGAATTGTTGGTTTTTTACAAATGCATAAATTATGCAATGCGAATGATAAAATAAATTGCAAAGAATAATATACACTGACAAAATAAAATCGGTAAAATCGTTTAAGCACCGAGAAAGAGTCTACTCATCATAGCGCCCGAAGGTGTATATCACTTTTAAAGCATAAAGGTTGCCGAAAGACATTAAGAGGAATCGCAGTTTGATGGTGGGTTGCGAATTTCCTCCTTAGCATGCCTTTATCGTTTCACTGCAATCCAGCAACCACAGTCTCGCTATGCTGTCTGGCTAACCCCGGCGTCAGACCTTCACGCCACAGATGGTTAGCCTGGCATTCGACCTAGATCAATGTCGCCAGAGCGCCTCACTGATTGGCTATTGTGTTGGCCAATCAGGAAACTGCTTTTCAGGCGCGTGGGCAGGTGTGTGCGCATGTGCTTACGTGCACACCTGACGTGTTCGTGGCCCAATTGCCTCCATCCATCTCACTAGTTATATCTGTATAATCTACCGACCTACCTATTGATCTACCCATCCATCCACCCATCAGTCCAGTCGTCGATCAAATGAAGGCAAGAGCTAAAAACGACACTGCACAATCTGTTAATCACTTTTGCGTTGGTACGTTCCTATCTGTGAAAGTGCAACCATGTGCATGAGAGAAATGACATCAAGCAACGTTTCACTACCAAATTCGGATTCACGCAAGCCGGCATTTTCACAATCCGGAGAAATACATATTTGTGGCGATGTGTTGACAGACAAAACGTGCACCAACATCGTTACTGAATGTTTGCAATCGACGAAGGAAAATGGACAAAAGATCGTAAAATCCATTCATCCTCCCAAAGATCGAACTGTCTCTGCTCCCAACCCTAATAGTGCCTGTTGTTACGTTCCCGTGACCGATGCTGAATTTGGTAAGGTCATCATTTTGCTTGTACTAAGGAGGTTCTCACACTTTTAAGGATTTTGCCAAGCTTTGTAATCTACACCAGTCTTATGCAACAACTAGCCTTGTTTTTATCAAAGGAAAGCATGAACTATTTCGTTTATGTTTTCGTTTTTTTATAATAGGCAAGGGTATAAGTTAATTCAGTTTAATTTAATTTAATTTGAAACCAAAGCCCGTAGTAATCTCTGTTATGAAAAATAGGGCTTGCTTCAAAACAGTACTCTCTAGCCTCGTCCTGAGAAAATGCTACTAATATGTTTATGATTCCATTCTCTACCCCTCGAGGGCATTTTTTGAGCTATCTGACGGTTATAACGATTCCCCTGCAGATGATACCCACTTTCCTTCAATACCTAATGGATGCGACTTGAATTTGCATGTCAAACCTCTTTCATCGGGCATTTTCTGTGGTACTGAGAACGACGTTTGGCGGACTGTTCATTATTTAGGCGTCGCTTTATCCTAAATTAGTTTATTAAGTTGAGATAGCAAAACCCATATAAATAGATTGACGAACATCATGGGTTGACTGGATAGCTTATTAGAAGAGAAACATAAACGTTTGGCGATGCCGTAGAACTTATGGTAAAGCCGTTCTACACCTCTGGCGCAGTCTCATCTATTTACGGGTCATTTTCCATGCAGTCATAGTTGAAACACTACACTGAAAAGTTCATGGACATTAATTTTCGAACGCTCACACAACCACTTGGTTGCACTTAAGATGCCTCTCTGGAATTCACATCTGCATCCCTCCGGCAATGCATTCAAAGAATTCCACAGAAGCATGCTCTCTTCTGCAGCAAGCAAGAAAGCAGTATTTGCTGCACCACAAATAGGGTAGTCACTACATTTTAATAAACTAATTAGTTTTGACCTTAATGGTGATAAAATGAAAGTGCAAGACATCTGACCTCATTGTTGGCATCATTTTCTTTGGCGATTCCCTATCCTTACACCATCTTTTAAGGTGTGTTGTTTTTAAGTGCAAATGCTGGCCATTCGCCATTTTTTATTTTGTCACTTCGAGATTGGCCACCTACTTTTCATACTGCCGTATGTTTACGAAATCTTACCCTCTATCTGAGCTAATTGCTTCACCTTGTCCGATGTCAGCTAAGAGAAACCTTCGCATACGCGTACACACTCTCCTCATAACTTTTAGTCCATCTTCTATTTCTCTTGACTGATGTTTGAAGATAGTGCATAACCTGATGGACTGAGATAAATTAAAAGGAGACAAGGTAAGGGGTGAGGAATTTAAACGCCAGTCAGCATATGAATTCAAATAATCAGCCAACCAAATGCCGTAAATTTTAGGTAAAGAAAAGGTACCAGAAGTGCTTTAGGCCATTGTCAGCCATCATGAAGGTGCACTAATGCAGTCCACTGACAGACCAAGCTTTAGGAGGCAGTATTCCAACATCAACTGTAAAACCGCTTATTCAACATTTTAGGAATCAGCCCACATCAATTAAAATATTAAGGGGTCTTGTTAATCTGGATCTAATGGATTGCACAGGGTTATGAAAATAATTGAGACAGAAGTACGCATCGGACAGTGAACATTTGTCGATGTTTTCGTTGCCGCTGTTGTTGCTAGCACATGAATTGTCGCCGAACAGAGAATCGGCAGAGACAGCACCACTTTGCATGTTCAGAGAGGGATTTGAAGTCATCAGAATGCAAGACAATAAGCACAAATCCCCCATTTACTTTGGTGTTCACCCAAAATTTGGTGTTTATTTAAAGTTATAGTGCTCTTTGCGGTAGAAGTAGTGACTTTGAGCCCCTAGAGGCAAAATTTGACCAAATTTCTGCTTACTGCGATCTTTTCAAGCTCAAAATTGTAATGGTGAAAATCCAATTGGTGTGCATAAATTGACGATTTTCTAGCTTTAGCCTTTAGGGCAATGAGCAGTCTGGTTTAACTCATGCAGAACTGCCTCTGGCTGTTCAACATCATTTGCTGAGCTAAAAATGGTTCTGCTGAAAATTTCCTTTCAAGCGTAAAAGCTCCTCACAAGCGGCCTTAGTCAGACATTTTACAAACAGTTTAGAAGTGACTGCGCTCTACTATCGCCATCGTTAACCTTGTGAAGTTGATGGAAATTATAGAGAGATTACCAACTTGTCTTTTCTCGGCTTCGTTAAAGGTGGTAGGCAACACATTGTCATCTCTCTCATTTTTTGACCGACGATCGTTTGATTTATGCACTCTATAAAGTGAATGAAGGTTTACAAATGTCTCACGGTTGTAAGCTGTGGCGCGTTACACTTGGGAGAAGCTGACTTTTGCTAAACGCCGACTGCCTCCAGGTCACCGCGGTTTCGTCAGGTCAGAAGGGGTTACACGTGTCTGACACACTTGTCGTTAAAAGTAATGGACTTCAAGAAGTAACACTTTGAAACATAAAGTACCTCCACAGTCAGTAGGCAATATGCTATTTTATTTGCAAACTTTAAGCCCTGAACAAGCAGATGTTTCTTAACAAGTGGCGTCTACTTCATAGTTTACCTTATGGTTTATCCCAGTCTCCTAACAAGAAGCGAACAAAAACTTCCGAGCCATGCGTGAAGTAGTACAAGGCAACTTCTGCACTCGTGTGATACTATCCGTCAAATATTGTACTTTTTATGGGATTCGACCGATTCCTTACGAATATGGCGGGAGCTTAGAGTGAGTTGCAGTGGGACCAAGTTTTGTGTTCGACCAAATTCCAATTCTACCATTGCGAACCTTGATAATTCTACATGGTTTCCCGTTGTTACCACCTTATACCTGATCATATAGGTTATTTTCAAGTGTGATGTAGTTGGATTTCACTGGAATAAAGACAACATGTGTTTAGACTTAAAATTCCAGGCCTCTTATCAAATCGAACGGAGACTAGCATTGTTCAGCGACTTCAGATTGCCTCCAGTCCCTGGTGTCGCCAAAAACTGTCATGCTAGACAAATATGAAATTTCACTTACGTTATCTCCTCAACCTGTGAACTAAAGAAATGCTTGTGCAGAGGACAAAAGTTAAATACCAGACATGCTATGCATAGTGTCTTTTTTAAACCAAAACATTCCTCTCCCACTGCTTCTCGAAAATTGCGGTTTACTACAGCATCTACATTCCTTCATTTGAAAAATGCTTTCCTATTAGTTTGTTGCATTAATTTGATGAAGCTATGAACTAATCCAAATCACGTGAACAAATTTTACAACCTATTTATACTTTCCAAAACATACAAATCAGCTGTTCTTGCCTTTATTGTACAAGCCACCGAGACGACACTTAAAGTTTGGGTTGAGCACATCCCCAAAACGAGCACAAAACGGCACTAAAAGTCTTAATTCGGTCATGTTGTCCACAAACAGTTCCTGATTAAAAGCACTTGACCAGTGCTTAACCTTTATAGTATCAGTGTTTACTTCATAGAGATGCCTATTCACTGACTTTTGTGGCACAAAAGCAATTCTACCAGACCGCATGCTGCAGGCACTCTTATTTATCAAGGTAGAAATCGGGTAAAGAGATCTAGTGTGCGTATTATTTATATGATAAATGGTGGAAACTATTTTTGGGCTTGATTACAAACAGGGAAGAGTAATAAATGCTTAACGAGAAGTAGTAAGTTTTCTCTAAGTTGTCTTGACAACATTTTGGGCCAGAATTAACTTACTTTTGCATTTTAGACAACCTTCAGAGGAAGTATGGTGAATTGGCTGGTGAAATAATTATCGTTGAAATAACAGTAAAGGAGATCCAAGAGATCCTCTCTTCCAATTACCGCAACTCAGCAGCTCACCAGCAATCAACAAGCCCACTAAGTTCTCCCACAATTCCTGTCACCTCGTTCCAGAGACCCTCTAGCAATACAAATTCACGCGTCCTTAAGACCCTCGGGATATCTCTCTGTGGAAACAAGGATCTTAATCAAATGGCTGTTTTAGTCTGTGGCCTCCGACCTGGAAGTATCGCCGAGGTGGATGGACGTATTACGGTAGGAGATCAGCTGCTTGAGGTGGGTCACCCGTAAAGGCATTACCGATCCCTTTCGAAGCCGTATATTGTCCAACAGTAATTCGAGGAAGTGATGTGAAAGTGGAAGATGAATCATGGCTATAACTCGAAGGCAATGTGGAACAAATAAATGGCTTAGGATCATGTGTTGACCGTTTAGTGGTAGCAGTGTTAAAATACTGGACTGACGAAGTGTGACAGACATAAAAGGAAAATGTAATTCTCAACAAAAAGAGAGGGAGGGGGCATGTTACTAAGTGTCACTAAAAATAACAACTCAGTAAGATAACATCCTCGATACTCTCTTTTATTACTGGTAGTAATATAGCATCCTCCTAATTGCGTCGCGTAGTTTTGGCTCCTTTCCAGCATATAATTTATCCAGTCATGAGCTATTTGTCATTTAACTAACTCCAAACTCTTTCCTCAATGTTTAAAGCTCAATGAGCACGTCCTTTATGGTCGGAGCCATCTGAATGCCGGTCCCCTAATCCGCTCCTGCCTCCTTAGCGTCCTGCACAGACCCTCCAACAAACGCTCCAAAATCCCTTCCTCTCTATGCTTTGTAATTTGTCGGAATCCCGAAAATCTCACCAACATGGCTGTTGCGCCGCTCTCCTACGTTACAGTGAGTAGACGATTGTGTGTAAGGTTTTAATGACTAGTGGATCTGCAGAACTCCACCATTGCATTATGGAGCGTTATTCAAGAATCAGCCTCATAAGCGTTGCTCTACGCTAACTGCGATTTACATCATTCTGTGCTCGTAACATGATCACGTCGTTGGAGGTGTGCTTTAATCAGCTCTGCTGCTCAAAAGTCAGTTAAAATTTCATTATTTCCGGCTATCATGGGATGTATTTTAAGCTCTAATGGAATGGTTCACTTCCTTATTGGTGCCTTTAAAGCTTTTATTGCTTTTAACGCGAGTTAATCTGAGTTAATCAGGTTAATGTTAGCAATGGTCTGATGTTGCGTCTGAAAGTAAAGGTTTCTTTTCCAACACTCACCATGGCCCATATGCCTTTTAGCATGGATTATGATGGCATTTACTGTAAACACCATAGCAGTACTGTAGCCTAAATTCGTTTCCATTATTGCCTGGAGCTTTTCCTTTGACACCTTCTGATAAAGGCGCGTTTGCCTGTCGGTATCGGTATTATATTAGGGATAAATTGTGTGAAATGCGAAAACAGAAACTGCAGAAAAACACCAAAGTTGGCGGTAAACGGGCGTCACGAAAGGTCGAATACTGATCTCTGTGGGTATTACAACCTTTATGACTAAATGTATCACATGCATCATGTGGGATTTGGAGGTGTTCTATGCAAATAAGGGGCTAGCAGCACCCCTCACACAAAATCAGCAGCATCAGCCCGACAAGGCGTTGCTGCAGACTTGTGCATCTACCTGCCACCACATTAAGAGGCGCGAAACAATTGTGCACTTTTTTAAAAAAATATATTGTGCCGCCGGAAGGGAGACAGTATTTCCTAGTTGCGATGCTATGCAATTGTGCGAAAGAGAGCGGGTTAGTCGTTAACCCAGTTTAAGACTG
Source organism: Hydatigera taeniaeformis (assembly GCA_900622495.1). Lineage (NCBI taxonomy): Eukaryota > Metazoa > Platyhelminthes > Cestoda > Cyclophyllidea > Taeniidae > Hydatigera > Hydatigera taeniaeformis. Next base: position 59,779 of record UYWX01020382.1, on the reverse strand, counting down.
CCATAGTAGCACGATTTTCTTGCTAAGGGTAAACAGAGCTACGCTTCGAAAGCCAACACAGCGCTCTGACTTTACTACAATGGCTATTTTGTGTACTGTCAGCAACAGTTTATACAAATTTTTAAACGCGCACGAATACAGCTAAATACATACGTCAAGCTCATATGTGATGCAGTACCAGTAAACGATTAAACTTTTAGAGCTCCCAAAAGGTCAGCCGTCGAAACAGTCTTGACACAGCATCTGGGGTAGATTCGCCTACAGCAGGTACCCTGCAGGTTCAGGGTAGCCCCATGGGTCGTTCAACGTTTGAAGAAGTTCATGCTACTCGTCTACTACGAGTAAGTGCTCCTTCTGTGTTGTTTACCGTCCACAAAAATGGATCTTTGAATGAATGCAGAGTAAAATAAAGTGCCCCACTTTTTCGAAGCTGGACTCTCATTTCTGCTATTTTTCACTCGATATTTGCTGAAGCAAACACATTCTCAATGGCATTAGCCAACAAAAGTAGCAACTTCATGCATAATCTGCCCGTGCCTTTTAGGGCCGTAACGGCTTTGGATTCGCTATAATGGACAAAAGCTTTACCAACGAACCGGGGATATACATCAAGCAGTTGGTCGAAAATAGTCCTGCCGCCTTGGTACGTTGGGATCATAGTTAACTGCTTTAATTACTCCAACAGTAGAAATCGTGTCTCAAAAGACGGTTTTAGGGTTAGGTCAATTGAAAGGAAATGAACAAGCTGCTGTTGGATTAGCAAAACGAAATGTCTTAAGGCAATCCCAACACGTATGAACGGCACCGAAAGGCGCTCTCACTGCCATGAAACGGAATCATGATGTGCGGGCATGTGAGCATACAGAGCAAACCATGTGTCGCCTTAGTTGAATGTAATGCAAATAAAATTTGCGTGAAGGCCTATGTTAAAACAAAAGGAGCAACTGCTGAAATTTTGACAATGCCTTAACCTACTTTTTGCAGTCAAAATGTAGTTTTTGAGTTAAAAAAGGCTGATGTTTTGCAAATTCATTGTTGAGTGACAGCCATTTCTGATGATAAGCATTTGTAGTTTAATGTACGATCAGATTTTATTTCATCCACTTCATACTAATAGCACTTGTCAAAAACGTTTCCTTTTAACTAAAGTCCGCTCTTTTAAAGTAAGGAAAGGTAAAAGGCGAAAAAAGATAAAATTGCTACGCCCAACCCATTATGAAGGAATGTTGGTCACCTTCAAGTCACTTCTATGAGGAGTAGAGTTGTGTCAGTGGTAGTTGCCATCTACGTAGCTTAATCAAGCATGGGTCCGTTAAGCCAAAATTTTGAAGTGGTTTAGGAGTTCAGTGAACTAACTATGCTTCAGTGTTGAGGGAACGACATTCTCCATTCTGTTTATGTTTTTGGTGGTCAGTTGTCTTTTAATCATGTTGTAAGTTAGTTCTTTTTTCTCTATCGCCACTGACCCTTCCATGGTCTGTATGACGCATTTCATTGTGCTGTTCCTTCGACATGAAAACTGACCTTAATTTCGAGCTGGATGTCTTTGAGCAACTCTTACGTTCCCAAATAATCTATTTCTTAAGGATGCCTTGATGAGGACATCCTTTCTAGAGCTTTTAACTTTACGCATCTTTGTTGTAAAAATAAGCAAAGGAAGCTGAATGGATACAGGAGGAGCTAGTTTGATTTTGTCATAAGATTAATAATTTATTAGTGCCTGTGACATCTGCGTTGTCATGAGTCTATCTTCCTAAGGAAGTGGATTTATTTTACCAAACGTACCATTTTAATTGTATTTTCAACCTCATTCATGTTGATGCCTTTTATTTAGAAAGACAAGCGCGACCGCCTCAAATATTGGGAGAGCATTAATTGCAAGAGGTCACACAGGGAGGACCAAGTCGTCATTATCATTATTCTCCCCTACTAAATTTATTTCAAGGAACCCACTGCATTAAGGCGTCAAAACAATCGAATCAAAATTGAAATGGCATGGTTGCATTAAGCAAGCAAACGATAGTTGATGCAGCAATGACTGCATTAGGACGAAATTATCTCTCAGTTGTTCCCTTTGATCAGGCTACATTTGCAAGAGATGGGACATGGAAATGTGTGATCAAAAACACACTCTGAAGAGATGTTTGAGCATGTTTTATTTAATTGTCTTAGTAAAAACTTTCTAGACGCACCTAAATGCGCATTTATTGCAAACGTATTTGTAGGATGGGACACTGAGAGCTGGTGATCGGATCCTCAGAGTCGACTGGCACGACGCTTTGCATGCAAGCTACGACTCCGTTCTGGAGTGGTTGAGGTCCGCTCGGCATCAAGTGAGTCATTCACACCAATCTGGTTTCGTCACCCGCGGGGCTCCTGCTGTTGCATTGATGCATCGCATTCCCATAAAAATTGGCTCGAAGATTTTGACACTCAGTTAGAGGTCACCTACTTCGAAAGCAATGCAATTTTAGGAAACTGCAAGCTTCACATAAACGACTACCTAATTTCAAAATGCCAACAAATCGTTTCGTCCATGCCATTTCTATAGGCAAAAATACGCATAAAATGTCCAAAAAGGGTAGTTTTCTTCTTGTTTATACTACATTATTTTTCCTTAAGATTAGCAGAAACAGCATTTGTAGGCTATAATGATTTGTTAACAACGCATAATACCGGTCATTTGAAACGTATTTGTATCTACCTTTTTGTACTTATTTCTCCCACCAATCTATCCATTTTACATGTTGTAAACTAACTTCACTGAAGTACTCGGCTTCATCGCTCTTGTAGGGACGAGGTTCTGTATTAAGTACCGCCTGGCTGGCAGTTATTGTACAATGCAATCCAGATTTGAGAACTTTAACTTAACGGCAGTGGCATACCACCCGATCAATTTGGGAAATTGCGGAGAAAGGGCGAAATTAATGCTGTCTTATACCTAGCAAAAACGGAATATGATCTCATGGTGCGTTTTACGTTCACTTAGCTTCAGTGATTAGTTGGACTGCACGAGGAGTCTTAGCAGACCAAGAACTTCTTGGCAAGTATTTTATAGATGCTACAAAAAGTGAAGGGACTGGCAGATAAGTAATACTAAGGAAAAGAGGTAAAACTCCACGTCAAAGGTTGTGCTCATTTTTAAGTTCTATTGTCCGGCTTAACGAAATTCAAAGGTTGGTAAAACCTCAAAACCAAATGAGTCGACACTGCGGTGTCATGGAGTATGTAATGACAAATCTTTTCACCGTAATTTGAAAAAAGTTAAGGTATTGAGATTCGCCAAATTCATAACACTACGTCGTCCATAGTGAAAGCCGATTGTTCATAATTGCTCATGCAGGTTCGGATAGTGGTATCACGGGTTCGTCTTTTCACGGGCGAGCGTCGGCCCTCGGAGGAGGAGGAGCCATATAAAATGGGGTTTCGAAAACGCCTCTCCGCGCCTCTCATTTCTTCTCTCATTCATGCCTTCATGCATCCTTCATCTTCGACAGCCTCCTCAAAGAAATCCTCCCTCCAATTTGCCTCCGTGGACGATACTGTCAGCTCCCTTGAAAGAGGACGGGTCCTAAGCGACTCCAAGTGCAAGGGTAAGTGGCTTCCATTTATAGATGCCCCATTGCAAGAAAAAACAGACAAAGTCATAGTGATCTGTTGGTTTACCTGTCCAGAATGCAAAGCAGTCAAATGAAAGTGGTTTTGTTGAATTAGAGTTCTGAGTTAAGCTGTACTAATTTCACATTGTGTATCATCTGAAAGCAGTTTGGTCCACCCATTTTTATGCAGAAATATCAAAGTATAGACATTTATCTTATTAAATGATCGAGTAAATTACGGGTTATGTGGTGATCAACAATGTGATATAGTTGAAATGAATGACTAGCAGAATCATTTCGCTTTTTTCATTCCGGTGGACAATTGCTTTTGTACATGTTGTAGCATATCGTTATAGCATCGACACTCTTGATAATAATGGCGTTTTCTTTGTGCCAGTTCTTTCCTCCGTCGTTTATGTAAGCATAAGTTCGCCTCAGGCATTGATTCACTCCAGCTAAGTCTGCCATTAGAAATGCATAATTTTTTTAGGAAATGTACAGTGTGGCATAGCTGATGGTTACATTTACTACAAGTTATAACATTGAGCCAAAGGAGGTAACAAAATGTGAATCAGGTCAGTGCTGTGATGCACGGCAGGTCAAATAAGCTCACTACAACACTTACTTTCCATCAGTTTGTAACGCAAGATCACATTCAGATATGTGTTCGAAATTGGTTGCCTCATTCTCAATTTTTTTCAGCAGCGCATTGGTAAATTTGAAATTACACACAGTTGTAGAGATTTTAATCAACAGTACTTTGTGCATCTATTAATCGTAAAGGTCGCATCTGTTTTAGCACATCGTTATTGCCTCAATAAAAAGAACAATGTCTGGCAGAATTCTATCAACTAGGATCCAGACGCCTTTCTGCCGGACTATTTTAATCAACCTAATACGCAAAGCAGTAACTGGATAGCGTAAATGTTCTGCAAAAGGCGTTTCCTTGGGATTGGAGGTTGAGACATGTCGCTTTTCATTTTACTCAACATTGACTATCTTTATGGAATTTCCACTTTAATAGAATTACACCGGCCAATAGTTTCGGAGACTTTGGATCTTCTTTCACCAAACATGGGGATATCGAATGAGGTGCGCCGCGCTTCCTGTCCAGATGCGGTCACCCCCGGTTTTGCAAGACGTCTAGCAGCCAAAAATTTCCTTGGAGTAGTGCCCATGTCCAGCCTCACCCAACTTGCTGGTCCGCCTATTCCTGTTATGCCTCTTCGGGTTGTCAATGCTGACAATGGCAACGATAATACCACCAGTAAAACCACCGATGCAGCACTGCAGGGGCGCTACGAGGAGGCGCTTGAACGGATTGCCGCTGCTTATTGTGTTCCACACAGTTGCAGAAGTGATGCTAATCGTGACGAGGCTGAGTCAGCAACTACACGACCTATTCTACCTGGACAGAAGACTCTCATCCGCATTCGCAAGAACCCTTCCCTTAGCCTGGGCATCTCTCTCATTGGTGGTAGTGAGACTTCTCTCGTAAGGTCGCACTTTTCCCCCTTTTTTGCGCATTGACCATCGGCCATAAATGCTTATAGGTCCCATGTGCAAAACTGAGAGGGTTAGAGCTCATATTACCCGCTTTGTTTCCTTCAAAGCGGTGGCTTGGTACATTCTAATGTCCGTTATATTGTTAGTTTGGATGTTGATCTTAAATAGATCAAAACGCTTGCGCATGTTTTCTTGTTATGCATTTAAACAAGATTTCATCGAGTTCGCACTTTGGCTATGAAGTGTTCAAAAGAACGATGTCGATTTCACATATTTACATCCGAAGATTTTCCTGCTTGCCCTTATTAGTATTTTTTTCCAACCACGATATGGAGATGAAAGTAGACTAGGGTGGTTTGGATTCTCTATACAGTTTGTTGATAGTAATCAAGAGAGCGGTAAAGCAAAATGAAGTTAGAATGGAAGCAGAACTTACCACAATCCCAACAAACGCTCCTTGGTAATATCGATATTTCTTTTCAAATGTTTCCATTCAGAATAATACTTCAGAGCAGCTGTGATTATGGCCAACTTTGGCGTGCGATCACCAGTCATGGTGAATATTTGCTTCACTTGGCCAAATTAGAGGTGAAATAAGGCACTGCGTAATGCTAACTGAAGGACTCATCCTCTAAGCAGAAGAAAACAAAATAGAAGGAGAGAAAAGGGCGAAAAAATGGCCACCTCGACCATTCATATCTTTAAATTCTTCTAGATGCATGGCTCTCACCCTAAAACGAATAGTCTAACATTTGGACTGGTAGGAGGAAACAAGTGTGGAAACTAATCTTGCCTACGATAACGATTTATAATGCTCACCACACTGGACTTTAACTTTCTTCTCCTTCCTTATGAAAGGGCGTTCTCCAAGTGCACGAAATATTCTCTGAGGGAGCCGCTGCATTAGATGGCCGACTAGAGCCAGGTGATAGACTGCTGGCGGTGAACAATGAGTCACTCTCCAACCTACCCTATGGAGTGGCGGTGTCAACAATTGCGGCAGCCTTCTCGGGTCAAACACCACTACATAGTGAAATGGATCTCTCCAGTATGGTGGCGGCCGCCTCCCCCAGCCATTATGCTAATGACGCCGGTTTCATTACTCTGGTAGTGGAGAGACCAGGCGCGGGAGTACAGACGAAGTGGTACGATCAGGAGGTTACCGCAGATCTTCTTAAGAAGCCTGGTCGCGGCCTCGGTCTTTGCATTGTGGAACGTTCCGGACCCACTCTTGTCACAGCCAATGGCGTCGCCCTTTCCTCACCCGCATCCTCCACCGCTTCTCCGTCAACACCTCTGAATACCATCCAGCGCTCTACAGCAGAAACTGAAAGGCCTGGTCTAGGAGTCATTGTTTGCGATCTAGTAAGGGAAACTTGAGTCGGTTTGAAGTTCTTTGACTACTCAGAGCATGCTGGATATAGTTTTGTTTTGACTATTCAGAGCTTTGGAAGAGACAAACCTAACTCCTACTGTTTATTTTTTCATCGCATTATGCATCAGCGTTGGTGCTATAAAATTATAGCATACATTGAAGTGCTCAGGGTAAACTTGCTCTTGGAGTCATGTCCGCATTGGCTGTCACTATGTTATAATGCTATTCTATTATAGATAAAAGGTAGTGCAGCACAAATAGATGGAAGAATAATGATTGGAGACCAAATTCTAGCCATCAATGGCATTAACGTCGAAAACGGCTCTCAAGAAGAGGTCGCTACTTTGCTAAAGGCAAGTGATTTTGACATTTGTTAGGCTTTTTGTTGTAAGTGAATGACGTAGAGGAATACATGCGAACCACCGCAGATCTTGTAGCTATGAGAGGCGATTACAATAAAAAATGACAATTCACAATTTTTGCTGCAAATTCAAATCATTATTTAATGAAAACACTAACGTTTCCGAAGATGTGTTTAAACCACTTTCCAACTTGTGTTGCATTAACAATGGTCAAAATCGTCAAATGGCGAGCGACCATTTCATAGTAAATTCATTGACTTGGCTTGTGGTTTGTGCCCGTGTCTACATCGACAAGCAGGCGAACTCTATTTGAATCGCTGCTGAACACAACAATCGGTGGTTCCCTCCGTTAATGACCGTTTTCACTCCTCAGAGCGAAGTGTAGCTAAAATATTCCATCACTGTAAAATGTGACAGATTATTTGTTTGGTATAACTAACGTTTGAATGTATTTAACGCATGAACGCTGGTTCGGTAGGTTGCTTCTTTGTCCTCCTTTTCCTTGCTGATCAGTTTCACAGAGACAGATAAATCCAAGGTGCAGATTCCACGACCCCTTTGAAGGAAAAAAAGTCGCTCCTCGGTACCCTGAAGAGGGCTGGGGTTGTCGCAGCAATCCTGTGCAGTTAGTACAAAATGGCAGAGGTAATACAGCAACAAATGGCCCGTCTCATTCCACGGGTCTTTCTTTACAAAATTAATGGGTAAAAATGAAAACGGTATGTTTGTAGATGAAGTAATTATTTTACACACTTCTCTTTCTCACAGATTTGCTTGGTGAAATGTTGAACGGCTCCTATACCTTACCACATACATAAACTATCACTGTACCCGCACCGGCATGGAAAGACACGTCAACATGAATGACAAGACCCCTGCTGTTGATGTTGTTTTTTCTGGACTGTGTGAATTAATTAGGCATGCTCTGTTGCTTGCACGCAAGGCTATTTTTAGGTGGAGGTCACCTCGGCCCTCCTTCATGGCTCCATCAGCGTAACTTGTGCTTGTTCTGCAAAATCATCAACTGGTTGTAGCTTCTTCAATAACTTCAGACACATCTACATGGAACCATGTTAGCAACATTCACCAAATCACTTTATGCAATCGAATAATTATAGGAAACTGTCAAAGTTTCGTTTTGGGCCAGAAGTTGTCGCACAACCGTACACTAACAAATTCATTGTTGCTCAAACTAGGTGTAAAGCAAATTGTCATTGAGAGGCATGAGGAATATCTGCATCTATCATTGATTTTTGGGGATTCCTGTACGAAATAGGGATGTTTTGAATAGTTAATTTGCATTAAAAGTCAGTCAACTGGCTATGCCGAGCAGCGATGTATCCGGCTAATCGACCATACTGATGTGAGTCGGCATCCTCACTCCATTTCGCTTCCCCACCACTTTTTATTCGTTTTGTTTCTGCGGCTTTGACTCAGTAAAGTGGTCTGAAGGAATTATTGAGGTAGTGGCATTAATGAATTACCCCCTTAAAGTTTATGCAATCTGTGAGACATAGGGGTTTTGTGGCCTCACCGAAGGTCCGGTTTGCGCACAAGTGGAAAACTTGGAGACCGAAATTGTCAACATGCGCGTAGAAACTTTTAATGCATCTTCAGGAATAACTCCACTGAATCTTAAATTTTATGACACATTTGGGGCATTAACATGCTTATTGTCGATTTTGATGTCCTCCTAAAATGCATTGCAAATCTACCTAGTTTAAATCATGAATGATTAGTGATTTTGAGGCCTTCGCACTACCTATCTGAGAGCAATTAAGATAATTACCACGTACTAACTTTCGAGCAAATTAACCTTCTGAGTATGTGCTTATTGGGGCTCCAGGCGGCAGTTTGCACTAATTACAAAATCGTAACTTGTAGCAGCCAAAAATTGGTTTAGCCTACGATTGGCGTTTTATGGTCAATGCTGCTGTTTAACAATGGTGTGGAGTTGTACTTAACGGTTACCTAACTTACATAGGATTGAAGGCATTGAAATGTCATACCAATTTCTGACACAAAAGAGTAGCAAAATATATGCAAAGCTTACATCTCCCAAGGGGATCAAGCAACGCAACAGTTGGGTGTTGTGTTTGGAGCTGTCGTAAAATAAAGTATTAAAGATAGGAAGGAACTTCCGCCATTCTCCTCTCTTAAACATGCAAAGACTTCAAAAAAACAATTAAGTATCATCTGGAGGAGTCAACGCACAGTCACACATAGTTGTTCAAAGTTAATCAGAGGTGCAATTCAGACCAAGGTAAGTAAACCAGGCTGGGATTACTAGCAGAGGTCAACTTTAACTGTGGATAACGGAACGCGCATTAGTCGGCCTTTCTTCTCCATCCAGACCGCGCAAGGCACTGTATCGCTGAGGCTGGGCCGACTGAAGAATCAACCAATTCCGCTCAATTCTGTTGCTGCAGCATTTAGCGCAGAACGGTAAACACTCAGTCAAAATTACAGCAGTGGTCGAATGGCAAGTTCATGTTAATATTATTCTGGACCGATGAATTTCATACGTATGTCTCGCGAATACTCCACACCACCACACCAAACCAATTTTACTCGAGGTTGTTTAAGGAAAACAGCTGCCTTATTGTATTCACTCGATCGCACTCCTTACGGTGGCAACTTGAAAGGTAGAACTTGTCAGCGTGACAGTGTGAAGCCAAGAGGATGTGGTTCCTACCCTTCTTATACCTTTTTATTTAAGGTTATCATTTATGGCAGACGTCCATCCATTTTGAGCCCTTTGTCATCTTGTTGCAAATTGCATAACCTTTTTAACTCCAAGGTTATACAACCCACTCAAAAATAAAACCACTTTTATTTATAAACCAAATGGTGTGTATCATAGCAGTAATTGTGGATTGTTTTAGCCCTTACAAAGGGAGAGTATGAAAAGGTTTATTCTTTTGAGACGTTGTGAAAGTAAATTAACTATTTGGATGGTCATGTAGTTGTAATAAAACGGCGGCTATGCTACTAACTCCTCCTTTTCCTCCTAGACGAGAAGAGGCAAAATTATTTTACTCCACCGGGAAGTTTTCCAAACCATATCCCTCCAACACGCAAACAAGTTCCCTGCGACCTTCCTTCGCATACCCACACACAAAAGCGCAGCCTTGAGAGCGGAACATAAAATGAGACATTCCATAGTTTCCAAGGCGGGAAGCAAAAAACCGGGTTGGTAACTGGAACCCATGTAACTTACCCTTTCACTATTTCATATTTTCTCAAGGCTTTCGACAATCACCGTCAAAGATTATTTTGGCTGTGAGTTGTCATATCAATGGGACCATTATTACATATGTATTGTTACGGTTGTGTATATAAAGTAAAGTCAATAAGATAGCCAGTTTACCAGCTGCACGACAATACACGTTCGTGCTCCTGACTTTTTGGTACTCAAGTCATGTCGACGCTGTAGCTCTGTGAACGCCCTTAGCAGCTCAAGTCAGTTAGCACAAATGACCTGGGTAGCTATGGAGCAAAAGTGGACAGCCGTCGTCCTGCTGTGGTAGTCCGCAAGGCCTCCGAGGAAACAATCCAACAAGAATGAAGCCAACTTCTATACCTAACACGAGGTTTAAACTCGTTATATATTAGTGGACCTACATTGAGCCATTGTGACAAGCACTAACCCAGTCGAAAATTTCACTCATTCTGCCATTTGGCGCCATTTAAACAATGCTTCGATTCTCCGTCGACTCTCAAAATGGCTCATACTAGTTTAAAGGCTCCATCAATGCAGCCACTGACATGTAATAAGCGTTTGGTTGGAGGAGGAATGAGTGATCAGGCCTTATTTGTAGGCTCTTTTTGACACCGGGCATGTTTACGAGACGCACCTCTCCTGCAAGAGAAAACCTCTATGGCGCTAAGCCCTGCGTCGCCCTTCCCGAGCTGGGCTTATGGAACTAAACCTGTCACAAAATAAAGCACTCCTTTGTGTACATCATACGCTTCACCAACTATTGTTCGCTCTCTCTATTTGGATTTTTCCCACACTATTAGTTAATTAGCACTTGCCGCACTTTGTCTCTTCCCTTCTCACACGGCTGGTACGGTAGAGGAATAAAATTTATGGCATTATTGCCTTCACCCCCTATTGGCACCTGTTAATTCCATTGGGAGGAGTCACGTAGTCATAGCATCCAAACGTTCGGCCACTAGCGCTAACTCCAGCTCACTTCGCCAATGTGATGGTCCGGAAACCCACAAGAGATTAAACGATGCTCAGAACGGTCATAAATTTCCGCGTACTTTGATGAGGAAGTCGTGAGTTTTTGAATTTCCAGTTACTTGTTGGGCACTGCCAGTACAGTTTTGATTCACATCTTCTGTTCTTACTACGACATCGCACTATTTTGAGTTGCGAATGTGACAATTTTTACCAAACGTTGCTAATTAGAACTGTTGTGGAACTAAGTCACTTGCAGTAGTAGCGCATCAAATCTAGAAGTTCTATTGAGGTGAGAAGGAAATATTTTACATTATTCTGATGCATCGCCCCTTAGATGAGCGGGAATACATAGCCAATTGCTTGCCCTCCCCTTGAGTATTTCCCTGGAGGCAGATCAACATTCAAAACATGCTCAGTTGTTAGATAAATTGAATAGCAGGTATTTGTGGGAAATCATAGACCGTTTCACTTGCGTGCCCTCATCAACTGTGGATACAGTTAACTACACCTTTAATGCATATGCCGATGTCCTTCTACTAGCTTAAATTATTCATGTGGGTCAGGATTCAAGTGATTTTAGAAGATAAGCGAGTTGTATTAGTGATTTCTCGACAAACAGAAATTCCACAACATCGTCGATTTGGACAGCCAAAGAGGGTGATGAGCACCTCACTAGGCGCAATCAGCTCTCCTTGAATCGGATGAGATTTTTAATTGCGTATGTTTATTTCCTTCTCATAATTTAGTTAATGTTGATTGACCCCATCGTGGAGACTGAGGTGCGCACTTAAGCTGTTATCGTAAGTAAAATGAAATCCGACAACTTGGGAAAGGAGTTGTGCGATTTCGTTTGCTCCATCATTTACGTCATTGGTAGCCATTTAAATTAAATCTATTTGCTGACTGAGGTATAATGAAAAAATAAATTTACCATAATGCGGAGATTGAATTTGTCCTGTTAAGGTGTTTGATTTCGAACCGTTGCCGCCACTCTTCATCCATCCCCTCGAATGCAAAAAAATCATCCCAGTTTTAAGCTTCCTCACTTACATTTACGCATAAAACGGAACAAATATCATAAAGTACGAATTTATTGGAGCAGTACCTTGCCCAACAGACAAGACGCACTCAAAATAAAATATGCAGATGATTTCAATAGGCTTCTTATTACATGTGATTTCTCCACAAGAACGTCATAAATTCCCGGGATAAAGTAAGAGCTGAGTGAGGCGTATTTCCAGGCATTGGTTAGTGGTTTGAAAGAGACGTGTGAAAGTTACGAAATGCTGCTACTCTAGCACAGATGAATCTACCAATTTGGGTTCAGAAAGGCCAAATTAGCTAGGTTTTAACACACACACACCCGGTTTTTACGTTCGCATTCCTTTCTTACATTTTTCAAGCATCATTCTTGTGTCGCTGTTGGAAGCTACTCCATCATAACTTCTCAGGTGTTAGGGCTTCAATTTGGGACAAAGCGTGGTGGTGCTCAGGAGAAAATAGAACGTAGTGATTTCCACAGCAGATGAGGGGAATAAGAAGCAAATATCTCAAATCCCTCCCCCAAATCTGGTTGAGAAATATGAGCCAAGAAGTTAAAGGGAGTGACCAATATCGCAAGAATTTCCACAATTAGTTCGCCCATGAGTGGCAGAAAGTGAAATTCCACAGCTCTTTTATTAAACGCCATAGATGTGTGTCCTTCTTAAGCGATCCGTAAAACGCCTGGACATATGCATGACATGTTATGCATGGCATCGTCAAAGCATTCATTCTTAAATAAAAATTTCCACCCTGATTAGCTTAATTACTACATCCTACTGGACATTGTGACTTTAAAGTGAAGGGTTTTGAAGGAGTTTAATGCTTTTTGCTAAAAAAAATAATTACCATTAAAAAATGAACCCGAAAAGGCTCCATTTGATGAGAGGTTTTGAAGAATCATTATCAACATCATGGAGTCCATTGTAAGTCTGTCATGCCTCTGATCTCCGTTAACAACTTGCAGTTACTCAAGTGAAGAGAGATACCAAATCCCGCAGTAAACTTCCTGAGACAGATCAAGGACTTCGGTTTATTCCATAGCGACCTCCATAACGTGAGTCTACAAAAACCAATCGAAATGCTTCGATTTATAAAAGCTACTAGAACCTATACAAATCCTCCTGACATCTGCTTGATTAGCGGCATTCAGGTGCTAATGAGAAATCCTTTTCATAATGCATTTCTATAAGCAGCCGGAACTCCACTTCAAAACGTCAGCATTCAACAACAGTGATACACAAAAGCAACAAATGAGCACAAAATCGTGACTAAGTACCGGGCACTCGAGGACGGAAAATGTCCTAAATTTACAAGGCAGCTCTGAGGCACTGCAAACAAGAAAACCTCAGGAGTATCCCTGCTCCACATATAGCAATACCAGCACGACCAAGAGCTCAAAACCATATCAGTCAAAGCCACTTCTAACTTGACGTTCCTAAGTGAGGCGACACTGATCTCGTATTGCCACCTTTTAACTCTAGAAATGAACACTGTTTCATCGACAGACCAACATTCGATGTCGATGCAATACCATCACGCATAAATAAGATCTGAAATGCTTGCGCACCTTAAGAAGACCGGAAAGGTCCGCTTGATGCTCCGTACAACACAAGCTGCAGAAAGGCAAAAGCCCTAAGCCTATCAACACTTCGTGTCTGTACATATGAAATACCCAAAAATCTTTTTACTTATCAAGCTTAATAACTAAGGAAATCCCATGCAATTTTTACACAAAAAGAATATTATCAACATACAACCTCTACCTCTGATAGATAACAGGTTCAGAGACGACGGATATTATTTGAAGCGTCAATTAATACTAATAGACACCAAACATAGTCAAACAAATACATAAGGGCTCTGCAAAAAGAAAGACAAAGACAATGAGGGAAGAGGAGGCGAGATCACTAGGTCAGTCGTGTCAGCGAATCATACCACACTACTGGTAGCTCCACCCAGGGGGATAGCCTGCATTTCGGTTCGCATGCAAAGGAATTCACCCATAATAGTCATGAAAATGACGGAAACGGCAACAGTGAGCCACCAGGCCACCGAGACGGGAAAGGAAGAGGTGTAGAGGGCACAAAATATGAAATGCCAGAAATAGAGGGTGCAGGTGAAGTCGAGGCACAGTTTGGTACGTCGCACCAACCGCCACAACCCGAGAGCACAGAGACCGGCGGAGAGGAGAAACACGGCGATGAGGCAACGCCCTTGAAGATCTCGAAAACGTAACTCACTGTCATCCAAGAGGAGACGCAGACTCGTGTGCCACTGAGAAATGGGGCTCACCAGGGCGCACAGAGCACCCGTGGTACCGTAGAAAAGACATTGCATAAACACTATCTGACCTGTCAGTAAGAAGGGGTCCCACTCACTGCTACGGAATTTCTGGGCCATCCAAACCACTCTGCAAAACGGAGTTGCAACAACCAAATGAGTGCGCAAAAGTAGGTTCTATCTGTCCTCTATCCCAAACCAAGCCATACAAACAAACTGTACTTTACTCTATATTTTTGGTGGCTCACTGTATTAAAATCAGTCCACACACAGACTTCAAATGACTGGATGATCTTGACATTATCAGTGAAAAGCCATAATCGACAGGTAAATGCACAACTAGCGCGAGAACGTTTAAAAAGTTGGTAGAGTTGAGAAGGAACTACTGCGATTCCCTGATCACGTCTTCTACAGGCGCGAAACCACAGTACACTTTTTGGCCCTATCTGGTGGACCAATTCACACAGCAAACATTCCAATATGCAGAAAAAAGTTAGCGTTTGATAGATTTATTCACAGGCTTGACTCCTAGAGGACCAGCAAAGTCGGGGTAGGGAAGTAGGAGACAAATCTAACAGCCTCTGCAACTCCAACCCAAGATGTTCACAGTCTAAAAAAGGAAAAGCAATGTTACATTGAAAACGTAAAGTATGTAGCACATCTCCTTCCGCACTACTACGGTTTTTCAACAATTCGCAAGCCCCCAAACTTCACCACTGCGCCAAAAAATTTGCTGTTATCATGAGATGATAACTAGGATGACACTGACTAAGCAGTTAAATATATTCAAAGACTAAACAGCACCCGGCGGAAATCTCGGAGTGCTTCTCTGCCTCTCTCTAAAAATAACCTATTCCTTAAAAAGCAGTGCACTTTTGTCCATCAAAGTTGGGGCTTTCTTCACGTTCCTGTAGCGTTATAAAACCAGATAACGACGGAAAAAAGGCTTAAAAGCATCTTGGAAACAGAACCGACTGAAGTATACGTTGGGAGGTGTGAAGCCCAACACCACAATCTGGTAATTATAAACCCTTTACAGTGAAAGAATAATTATATCAATTTGTTAATTCAAGAACTGTATAGCATGCCAATGCACTCCACTTTCCAATGACGTTATAAAATGCTCGTTGGAATGATAACGATATTTCTTCCCATTCCCACAAAGAACCTACCAGAAGGACATTGGGATTACATTGACCTAGTCGCAACTCAGCAAACCCTTTGCTAACAGAATGCTATTCCGGAAAGGCGGAGCAAAATCAATGTGAACAGTAAGTTTACGTTCGGCATTGCTCCCTTTCAAAAACATGGGTAGCGAAGGCACGTGAAGATGCAAATGGGTGACTCATTATACAGTCAAATACGAAAGTGGGCATTCTCGTCTTCATGACAGTAACGCAAGGAAAGAAACTTACGACATGACCCGCGGCAAACACTCCCTCGCGCAACATGCTAGCGACGCCTTTGAGCTGTAGCAGAACAAAAGGTCAGGGGTAGGCTGGATAAAACACAAAGAGTGAAGACCAATAAGGTTTAATATCCAAACGGACCTGCAGAGGATAGGTAAACAGTAGAAACCTAGACGAACGCCAATGGAGTTAAAAACTGTTCCCATGATGATGACTGAAGCCCATTCTTGTGGATTAGATAATAATAATAATAATGTGAAGCCAACAAGGCCGAGGGCGCAAAACTGAAGTGAATATGGAAGTACATCTATTCTGAAGCGGCACGAATTCGAGTGGCTTAAAAAAGTAATAGCTACATGCAAGCATCCTCCAGAGACCACATCAATTTTCTCTTTAAGGCACTTTTTTGCGACAAGGCTAATTAAAATTGCGTGAATATGCTAATTAAGCTGCACAGTTGTGATGTTACAGGATGGTCACAATGGAACTCTAGTACTGAAATACATTAAGCTAGGTGCCTTTTGATGGGAAAAGCAACGTTGAAATCATCAATAGGTCCAGGGCTTTAATCCTTTGAGGCATATCTCCATCAACGTAGACGACCATTGTAAAAGACGTAAGCAACAACTCCAAATCAGCAATAAAAGACTTAAATAGTCAATTGCAGTCGTCGAAAGGTAAATCCAGGGAAACAATATTCGGGTGGAATAATGAACATGTACTACCCTGGTTCCAAATGCATTATAGACATTGACATTAAAAACGAACGAATACAAAATACTACCACCACCTCATACAGAGTGGAAGCCTAGTGCTTGGTCGAAGGTGACCCGACTCGTGGACCGGAAATCGCTATGACTGACTCTTTGTAATTGGAACAAAGTTCTAAGTGAATTATAAGGTCGATGAGACTGTAAAAGGTTTGCATAAGGATAACTTTACTCAAAGATGAAATAAAAAATTAATAAGAGATGCGACATTTTACATTTCATCTGCTTCACTCGGGAAGATGAATTGGTCGAAAGTAGCAAATAAGAGAGGCGAGCTTCAAAATCAGGCAATCGGCCTTCCTTCTATTTAGAGGAAAGGAAGTTGACATCTGATTAATTGAGCATTTACCTCTTCAAACTCACAGGAAAATACGGATAATCATTACTTCACAAGGTTGAAGTCAAACTTGCCTCCAGCCTTTATTAGTATCTAAAGAAAATACTGCTGACTAGTGCTAATCGCGTGTCATTGAAAGTCCTCAGACTGAAGCCCATTTTAGACTTGATTGATACGTCAACCCTCTACTTCTGCGACAAGATGGGTGCCTCCTATGAAAAAACGGAGATGTATCAATAAAACACGGTGAATGTACAGCCCTGATGGCGTAAAAATCGCAAAAAATTGCAAGTGAAAATGTCATAACGGTGCACTGACCGGTAGAGTAATACCTTGTTTACCTGATTACTCTTGGCTGCGACGGCTAGCCTTCGGACCAAGCCGAAACCCAATCTCTCCCTCTTCCCTCTGAGGATAAGTAGCCAGTTCTACCCAATGCCTTCTAACACCAAATGGGAAGTCCCGAAACGCAATACTTAGCAATGCACCGAATCAACTGGGGTCAGATGGACAACGAATGTTTCAAGTCACAAGCATTTCTATTGAGGCCTTTCTGTTAGGCTCAATCAACTGATTCAAAGAACGCACCTTGGCTTCCTTCACAGCCCGAAGGTCGCATATTCGACGATCAAGGAAGTCCCAAGTGTCCTTGTGGTCGGGTGACGTGTCCTGTATGTAAAACAGTTCGGCCAGTTTGTACACGTACGCCAGGCCCAGACGCTTTGCGTACCAGTTAATCTAAAAGCGGATGAAAGTGAAATTGTCAAAAGATCAAATCGATTTAAACGTTGTGATATGCAAGAAAACTTGTCACTCCGATAAGTGAGCCGTCTTTGAACGCTCACGGTAAATGCAACAAACCCTGACGAGATGATAATCTGATTTCATTTACCCATCTTCCCGTCTTCCGTTGGTACCGATGTGCAGCGAGACCACGCTCCAAAATGTAGACGTCTTAGATGCACAAAATGAATATTAAATAGCTGAAATCAAGCTTGAACTCAAATGGTTGCCCCATGAGAGATCACTACAAATGAACAGACGACGACTGCGCCATAGCCATTAATGCCGCCGACACCTATCTGCTAATTAAAACGTTGAAATGGAAGGCAATGATCTACCCACAAACCATCAGACAAAATCAAAAGCAAGAAGGCAGGACTGTGAATTTAAGCGTATCAAAATATTTTAAGTACGGTTAATCAGCGTAATTATCAAGGTTTTAAAAAACTGAAAAATTCGTCGAATGTGCAGAATAAAAGTCATGAAAGAGGAAAGGGTCTTGAGACTTCATGATGGCAAATGAGGGAGTACATAATAATGCAAGACATTGGATCTTTTAGAAGGCAGCGATGTGTTCGACTCGTTAAAATTACCTATGGTAGTCGATGGAAAATAAACTTCGAGAAAAATGCGGGGCCGTACTTGCTACCTAAGAAGAAAAATGAATATCTTTGTTGCACGTGCAAAAACATGAATTAAGCCATTCTAAGCACCACATGAAGGAGGGCTGGTGGGTTGGAACCGCTCAGTATCCCCAACCTTCAGTGTACGAATTATGCACAAAAACACGGGCAAAAGGAGACTCGAAGAACGTTCAAAGCTTCAGCGTTTCAGACTCGTCCTTGCGACAATAATCAGCACACGCCATATGGAAATAGATGACGATGTCGAAATGCACTTCAGCGAAACAGAAATACACTTTGATTAGGAATTAAGTTCATACGTAGACCTCAGAAGAACAAAAAAAGCATTGGTTCAAATCCCTAACCAATTGAGGTAAAATACGAACGTCTATAACCTGCATCACCTTCAGTAACCCAAAGGCAGAAATGATCTTTGTCGGTTGAAGGCAATTAAGCGACACTAAGAGTAATTTCAGCAAAGTATGTGAGCAAGCTAAAACGATATGTCAAACACAAAGTTGAGAAGGGTGTGCAGGGACCCATGTCTAGTGAAATGGCTACAACGCACCATCGATCCGTAGAAAAACTACCCGACTAACAATGATTATTCTAAGACTACTCGACCTAATGTTCGATTAACAATAAATTACAAAATTGCAGAACATACGCACTTAGTCAGGGACAACAAAGGCAAGTCATTTAACAAGGCTGTGGATTCAAATCATGGCTAAATTACGCAATGACTCACGTCAACGGACCTATCGCCGGCTTGCGCCCAAATTTCGTCAACAAGTTGCGCTTCGAGACCGATAGCAGCAGGTATGTTTTGTGGTAGGGTTAAAAGCGCCATTGCCTGCCCCCACTGTGGGTATACTTCGTCATTGGCTCGCAGTCGGTGTTCAATGGCGTGACGCAAAAAAGTGTCCGTCTCCTGCTTCGTCTTGAATGGAGGTGGCGCCTCGAATCCGAAGCTGCAATTAGACCATGCTACTAAAATTTGTGCAGTAAAGGATTCAATACAGGTTAAAAACATGACCCAAAAAACAGCTCAACCAAATCCTATTGCAGATCTGGAGTTGACGACAGCAGATTGGCGAATAGGGCTTGATGCGAATGATGGATTAGTAGTATTTTCCCGTACTCTATTTAAACTAAAAAAGAATCAAAGCAATCAAAACATTTTTAGGGCCGTTAGTCCAGCTGTGAAACAAGTGAAAAGACAGAGACGTCATTGATCTCAAAAAACTGAAACAAATTGCCCTTAAATCGGTACGTATTGAGGGAGTGCCCGATGGTTTGGCCTCACACGAGACGAATCAAATACAAGAATAAATTCCCCCAGGCTTAATTTTCTTGTAACTGAAATTAAAGCTTGTACATTCATTCATTAAACAAAAGGAATTGGGAAAGCAACAGGTTTGGTTTCTAAAATAAGGCGACCAGTTTCAAGAACCATAAAGTAAACACATGCTAGGAATGACAAAAGACGAAATCTCATCAGTAGATAAAGACAATAAGTTGCAGTAGAAGCAAATAATTGAAAATAGGAAAAGTTAACCCCACACTCTCCTCAAAACACCAATTTCATCCGTAATAAGGCAACCCCATCTAATGATAACGAATAAGTTAAAAATAGTACATTAATCTTAATTCAACAAACTACCCCCAAATACAGCTTAAGGTGCCAGAATGGCTACCTAAAATGGGACAAGTGCTACATACAGACTGTCTCAAGAGTGATTAGGTTGTGCAGGTGCAATTTGAGTAAATGAAAGGTTTGGGATAGTGCAGCACCTGGAGCAGTAAACATTGGATAATAACCGAGTTTTCAGTAAATCGTAAAGGAGAGAAAAGGTAATACTAGCCGAAATGCGGGTGCTACTTACGGACCTATTAGGTTTACCAATAATGTATTTCGTGCCGTCAACGGCGTCCTCTTTGCGCCATTTGGAGAGTACATCGGCAAGACGGTGGTTGCGAGATTCGTAGAAGTGTAGCACGAGATCTATGGAGCCTCGGGGCATAGCAATGGAATGAAGGCCGGGGGGAAGATCCAGTTCCATGCAGGCGACCTCGAAAGAATCACGCGACCATCCGAGGGTAGGTACATGTGTCACCGCAACCTCCAATGCACGCTCGCACATTTCCTCCAAAGAGCCTGTTTTCACGTCCATCGAGAAGGTCCTGCTGTCGGAATCACTTTCTGTCACTCCCATTGCGCACCCAGCCCCTTCCATTGAGTCTGTTGTGGTGCTGGTGGTAACTAAGACACAATATACGGCTAAACGTACGAATGATAAAAAGCAGAAAAGAATAAATTGTTTAAAACTATTTAGAAATGAATATAATTAATCTTCCAGCCCATTCAGCTCAGATTTACCCACTTTGGTAGGGATAGTTGAGAAAATCACCACGAAGTCCAATCAACTCAATTAAACACAGGTGCTCCAGGTAATAGAATGAAACAAACTTACTAAGTAATGCATGAGCATAGACGCACCTGATCTATGGACGGGTAACCTTTTTGATGTCTTAGACATGAGATGAGAACATCGACTTGTAAGGCGGTCCACTTGAGGAGCCGTGAAAAAACTGCAGCGACAAATGGCTAGAGTGCCAAACCAAGAAAAGCAGCTAAAGGTAGATAGTACAAATGAGAATAACGTAAATTCTTCCATGGGAAGCAAACCAATGCAGTACCATTAACTCACTGTTTAAGACTCACTCTTGACCTGATCATCAACGATTCTGTAAAGAGAAAACTAAGCCTAGGTAAAAATACAACTGAATCAATGCTGGAAAAGTGTATTAGTAAAAATAAGTTATTTTATTGACAAATCTCGTTTGTTTAAGCAACAGGAAATTCTCCTACGCGGGATACAGTGTTCATTAGCAAACGAAATTGGAGTAAGCGAAGTTGACACTCCTGAAGACTTGGTGCATTGGGAGCAATGGTCTCGGGATTGGGATTCGTTTTGTACTCCCGCTCTGCCATTTTGTACCTGTTTGAAATAGATGCGATATCTGAAGAGAGGGGATCAAGGAACCTAGTCTTTAATGTACTCCTGCCTTTGGCGTCAGGACGATTGAAAGCGAGCGCAACCATGTGGAAGGTTTTCTTAGTTTCGACTCCATATTTTGAAGCTGAAATCGACCCTGTACGAATATTTACGTAGATTGCCAAGTTTAATGCTGCCATCAGCCAACTGAATTGATCGAAGAGAGAGTCATCACAATCGTGCAATGGATACTGGAATATTCGGTCACACATGCCCCGAAGGTAATCGAAGTCAAATGGTAATGTGACACTAGACTCGCCTACTGAGTCCTCAGCTATTAACAGATCATTACAGCGGCCATCCTGCAATGCTAACAACGCATCATGCAAGAAATTTTTAAATAGAACGATCATGTGCGCCCTCAGTCCACAATGGAAAGGTTCGAGTGATCGATCCATAATACCAATGAATAATTCACAACATGCGGTAATTGATGCAGAAGACAAGAGTGCCTCAATTCCCTGTACGCAATTACTGACCTCAACGGGTAAATTTACGGACGTAATCGGATGTTTTGAAATTGCCTCTAAATTCTTAATTAGTGATATGGGAAAAGAGGTCCACCAAGCAGATGAAAGACATCGACGAATTTTTGAGGACAAACAAATAAGATGCTCTTGAGTGCGAATAAGTCGTTTAACATCCACCTTCGATAAAGGTGAGCCAGACGCCATGAGATCTTCTATCTTCTGCACAAATGTTGCAGAAATGCAAACAAATAACTTGAATTCATAAGCCTTCGTGAAAACGGTGGGCCAAAATGAACGAACAGAAAAAGATGTCAAGCACAAACCCAGAGTGTGCAATAATGCTACTTCACGGTCAGTGAATCGCGTGGAAGCTACAAGGATATCTGAGCAATTATTCAAAAACTGAAAAAAATCATAACAACACGAGTACAGGGACAGACCGGTTATTTGCAAAACGGAGATAAAATTTTGAAAAACAGGTATTGTATCTTCATTTAAGCGCAGGAAATATAGGATCTCCGAGAAATAATAAAGTACATCTTCTGAGTACATTAAGGCATCATTTTTATTGGCACATTTTGAGAAAACACAATGAAACAAATGGCTTATTTCGCGAATCAGCTCACTAAGAAGGTTCGAGGTTTTGGAGCGAAATGGCCCACTCATTTCCGACACGAAAGCATGTAACTTGACTTGAATAGTTTTAAAGATAGAATGCGTGTTCAAGTAATCTGAAAGTCCCAGCGAAAGCGCACAATGTTTCAGAAAAGGCATGGAAAATATTAGCATATGAAGAGAACTGCTTGATTCTATTCCCCCAAGAAGAAGCAACAAAAATTCCTTTGTACTTAGAGACTGAGATAGTTCAAAAATGTTGGTTCTAAGCAGACTTTGCAATTCAATGGAATCCTCCACTGTTGAATCGTCAACTTTGCTCAAAAGCCAGGACATCAAATCCCAAGGTGCGCAAGAAGACGAAGTCGCAGTGTCGTTAATGATTCTTTGAATGAGCCCGTAATCATTTGCTACAAGTGCATCATTTAAAGAAGCAACAATCTTAGCCGTGTTGGCTTGGGTAATAGCATCCATCCCAACAGTGAGGCAACAAACCCACTTACATATATCAAGGGCAATTCCCACAAAACTACGTCCAATCACATTTCAGCTCAATGACCTAATCACTAAAACAATGTAGGCACTTTTAAAAATGCCGAAATCGATCTCCCTCATCATGATAGCACAAGTATTTTTTTGGACACGCAAAAATCGTATGTCAGGTTTTTAAGTTGAGAGTCGTTACCTTTATACACTTTCCTTCAGCTTATTATGGTCAAATAGAATGTCATTTCTTCACGAGATTATTGGTCTTACTATACTGATGGCCCGATTACGCCAAGTTTTAGTTTAATCCAAAGAGCAATCCACCCATCATAGAGCAAGTTGTGCACCAAGGCAATTGCAAATCATACATATATTCGAATATATAAAAATTTTCTTAAGGTTACTATGGCGTCCCGAGACCTCCTACTTGGTAGAATAAGGCAGTAAGTGAGCTGACTACATGTATTCCGAAGAGGCCAAAGCAAATGAGCCTGAACTTAGCCCAAGGGCCAAACAAATCCTCAAGTGACCTCCAAACTTCATGTGGTCTATTAAGCAAAGTATTACGCTGCCCCTCTCTTTTTTTGACCAACGTCCTCGGTGCTTCACTCTCGTACACTTCTCGTGTCAGCCATCATGACACATCCAGTACTACAAGCTAACCGCACCAGTCGACAGATAGCATGAGACTGAGCAACCGTACTTCATCTCTCTGGCAGCTTCAACTGGATCTAAGTTACGTTCAGTCTGACAGTCTGATTCGGGGCCACATACACCTATTGACCATCAATTGTTACAAGAGAAACGGGACAAGCTAATGCCCCGTGTGTAGGGAGAACCGTAGTGTCATTTCCAACACCTAAACACGGATGTTTATGGGAAATTCCGACACGAAACTCCTCCAGATGGTTTACGGCAATGCCGCTTAGGTTGCTAATAGCTTGTATGTGGAACACGGGAATAAGTTGAAGCCAAATGCAAATGTCAGTGTAAATCCTTTCGTTGTGAGTGAATCAAGGATTCCTCGTCCACCGAAGTGAATGCCCTCCCGCACACCGCAGATGCATGCAACGAACGGTACGTGCTGGGAGAGAGGTGGTTAAAAAATACTCGACTGGCATTCCGTTACCATTAGTGTAGCGTCCCGAGATTTCCCATAGGGTGGAAGAAGGTAGTAAGTGAAGCTGGATACATGTATTCCGAAGAGAACAAGGCGAATGAGCTTGGGCGTGGTCCGAAGTCCAGTCCACGTGTACAAGGACCAGACGAATCCTAAAGTGACTGCCAAAAGTCAGGTAGTCACATAGACAGAGCATTACAATGTATTCCAAGGGGAACGAATCGATTAGGCCTGAGCATGACCCGAATGCCGGTTCGCACATACGAGGACCTGACAAATCTTAGTGACCGCCGAACGTCATGTGGTCACATAAACAAAACATTACGGTTACGAACTTTTATCAGTAGCATAAATCGTTAATGATGCGTTCAGTTTAGATGGTTTTCTAGGATTAGACACGCCTTGCAGGTCTAGATGTTTGCTACTTGAAATTCTACTGGCATCAGTTGTGGCCTCTCGAGTTATTTTGCTAGGCAGAAGGCATTAGCAGGAACCAATGCGTTTGCTCAATAAGAAGTGGGGGGCTTACGTTTTGAACTGGCCTAAAGCTAGCCCACAGTTTAGAGCAAGGTAAAGTACAACACATACAAAGCCGGACTGTATCAACAATGCTAATGCGTTTTGATAACCTCATTAAATATTCATCGCTATTTACGTTATAGTGGCGAGCCTGTGTGATAGATTAAATGAAATTATAATTTAACTAATCTAGTTGTAGAAAAGTAAAATTTCAAAATGTATGTATCTTTCTAAAGCTTCCTACTTGGTAATAAAGGTATAAGACCGTTGTGAATATGAGCCTTAAGAGTAGTCTAAAGGCAGATCTTCTTGGCAGATGCCTGGCAGCTGCCTCAGTGGCCTAACTGCGCAGATAGATAATTATTAACATAACAGATACGCAGGCGCTCTTTATTGAGCATTGTTCTCCTCATATTTATTTCTTAGAATCTGATAGTTATAATCGTTACAAGGTCCAAAAATTTCATTTTTAAATCATACTACTGCAATAACATGTTCATTTAATTACAAACATGGGCAACGTCCCGAGACTCCCCACTAGATGGAAGAAGGCGTTGAGTTGGACTGAATATACGCATTCTAAAAAGCGATTAAGAGATTTGGCCTTGACTTCGGCCGAAGGGCAGATCACGCACACTTGCAAGACGAATACCGAAGTAACATCCACACATAAACAAAGCATTGAAATATGACTGACAACCACGTTGGTACTTATTTCCCTCTAGTTTGCGTAGGCTTGCCTCTCCCCCTTCCTTCTAAATACTTGCAATCAGCTCTAATTCATGTCTTCCCTTATAAAATTTTAAGTCTCGAGACGTACCAGTTACCCGATTCTCGCAAAGCTATATTCGTTCTGTGCAAATGCTTTAGTTTTTAGTGACTTCTTAAGACAATACCTCAATACGGAAAAGCAGGTGAAATAACTGGCCATGGGAAGAATTAAAATAATTGTCATTGCCAGTGAATGCACTAGCGAGACGTTTTAATCATTTGTTTAAATGACCACCTGATATTTGGTGGTTTCATTTTTATTTGTCTGATAGTTGTATGCATGGTTAATATATAGAACATGCCAACACTCCATCCCTCCACCCCTTCTTCGAATAATGTATTCTGTCCAATGTGACGCCTTCTTCTACCTGATGGAAAGTCTCAAGGCGCCATACGTACATTTCGCTCTTGATCTCGAAATGCACCAAAATCCCGAATGGAGCCATACTTAATATTAGATTACAAAACAAAATTTTGTTTATGTAGCCTAATGCATTTCACGTTGTTATAGCGCAGTAACCTTCACAACTACAATTTGTCTGAATGGCTGATAAATTGCAAGTAGGTACTTTAACGAGATCAGCCTTGGCATTGGAATCAGTGGACTAGAACAATTTTGCCTCTCCTTAGTATAACCACTTATCATCGTGACTTTTGCAAAAAATTCGAGGCAGAATCTATCTGCTAGCCGTGTAGAAAGAGCCTGTAAAACATTGTGTGTATACAGTGTTCACATTTCAATTTTAATTTCAATTATAGCAACTAATGTGCCGAGTGTGTTATTTTAGTACATTATTTTCCCGGCTGAGGCAGAGGCTTTTATTGAATCTCTGTCAGATACTGACTACGACTGCTATGGAAAGGAGCATTGGTACAAACAACATTCGTATTTGGAAAGGCTTAACATGCAGGTAAATTCGAATTTGTATTTTGTTATCGCTGGAGGCTGTTATTTCAGCCAGGTCAGGTTCAGACGAATTTGTCAAGGAGTATATAATCTCACACCAGAAAGTTGGATTCCTCATTCGCGACTTAGTCATGACTGAGTTGTGGATTGAAAAAATTTTTAAGCGGCTCCTAAAATGCCTACCTAAAAGTCTGCCGACATTTCCTTTGTATGCCGTACTCCATCACGAGCTCGTTCTAATAAACCTCTTGGAGACCGTAACTTATCATGCTGATGTGGTGGATTCTCTGAATGACGATGCCGTGGATCTATGCGACTGGTGCTACCGAGCATTGTGCCGTCTTGTGAACGCAGTATCAAGCAAGGAAAAGAAGGCCAACATCCGAACTCTTAAAAATGAAGTAAGTAATAACTTCTTTGAAGGCATGACAAGGCCAAGAGTGATACCCGCTGCATCCTGTACTTCAATTGCTGTCTGTAATACTAATGTTAAGCATTCCATGTTTCTGATGTTTTTGAAGAAACACTATTATTTTTGAGTGCCCAAATTTTCCCTAAACACGTTCATTGTGTGCAAGATAAGTGTTATGCTGTGTATTGTTAAAGTTTCGATCGCAATGAATTGCAAATCTCATAAATTCCTTAAGCTCATGCTATGTACAAGAATTTCAAAACCTGTGACGAGTATTTTCTTAATGCGATAATACCGCCTACTTGATTTTTAATCTTTTAGTAAATTATTGCTAGATAATTTAATTTTAAAAAGATAATATGAATAACACAAACACATTGTGACATTCAAGGAAATTTTTTGTCGATTCTGCGAACCTAATAGTAAATAATTTTGGCTTTAATACTTATAAATGCAATAATAAACTAAACTAAACTAAAATAAACTAATAAACTAAACCATGAAGTACATCCATTTCTAAAAGGAAATAAAGACGTTACTACTGTTGGCATTGTGCAGTGGTACTTATGTCATGAATTGCTCTTATCCAAAATATAGCCGAAGCCATCAGAAGAGGAAGTTGCAGAGTTGCAGAGACAGACGGATATTCTTACTTATGAAGTGGGTATGAAAGCGATCTCATTATCACGTTACTTGATCGAGCACTGTTGCAGCATTTGTACCAACGCGGTGGCATCATCTGCAACGACACCTCTAAGCATCGCACGGCGGCTACTACATACGCACGACTTTCTTTGTTTGCTCTGTCACCTCATCGAGCTCGCACCGTGGTGTTGCGAAGAAGATACCACTTCGATACGAACGCTCAAGTACCAATGGCACGAGTCGGGCTGCTGGATTTCTGAGACAGATGAGAAGAATTGGACTCCTGTAACCAAATCTGAGGGGCAGGTAGGTTGATCCTTCAACTTTATTCTCCCTTTGGATGAACTCTTGAGATTAAAAGTTAATGCCTGCGGGTCTGTTATCATTGGGATCCAACAAGCTTGGGAAATCTATCAACTACCTACGATAAAGTTGAAAGGTTTCGAATGCTAAATAAAAGTCAAAATATTATGCACAACTTAAATTGAACGCCTCTGAGAAAAATGCTGCATGTATATACACTCTGTTCAGGCATCTAAGAATAGAAAGGACAGTGCAGGGTAATAAGAGCTTGGCATGAACTTAACAAGATGACGGAGAAAACTTAATTCCTTTATGCCATTTTATGCTAAGTAGATGTTCGAAAATTAAGATTCTTCAGTGCTAAGCATTAAGGCTATTATGGAATTAATGTTTCGACCTGACGTCGAATGCTCATATTTTTATTGCAATGCCGTAAAACATTTTTAATTTGGTTGCGTAATCTCGTAACATGGTTCATACAAGGCGAAAATTACTTAAACAAGATAATTTTGAGCGCAGGTGTGGCTGTCAATCTACCAGCTGGTCTTTTCGGGTGTGATGAACGTGGTGAGCTATGAGCTGGTGGGGAGCAGCGTAAAGCGCCAGGCACTGCTGCGCCTACGGCCTTACCTCACCGAATCACGCATCGATGTGATTCCGGTGCTTGGGCAACTGCGTCGATTCCTCGAGGAGTTCACTATTTCTGAGGTTGCAGCCATTAGTCGGTCTCCTTCCGGTGTCACATCCGCTGCCGCTGTCGCTCATCTTTGTCAAATCGAAGACGTTCCTCAAGCATACGAAGACATTCTGCGGAGGTCGGAGGTTTTTCACCTTATGCTACATGTCTTACCTAAGCTTCAACTTCTGATTTGAAAGTGGATCACCATTCAAGTTCAACTTATGGTGCTAGCAATTATTGAAACATCACACGTAATCGGCTTTAAAAGCATTGCCTGTTGGGTTTGATAGTTGTAACTGATGAAGGTCCGTTTGGCACTAGAAAGCATTCATTATGTCTAGTCAAAAATGGCTCCCAAATTGTCCGGTCACTAAATAAATGTGATAAATTAATACTCCCAGAAACACTTATACATCCTCTTAAATCCGACACAAGAATGCAAAATTATTCATATATTCTGCCGAAAAGTAGCGTAAGTTTGCCCATTATCTGTTCTTGCATATTAACACAGTCTGTCTGAAGACACACAATAATGGCCTAAAAAGAATGCTCAAATTGGATTGCTACGAGGGTGACAGTTGATCTGTTACCCTTGCCATGACCTAGGCAACTTTAAACAAGCTAAACATTTGGTATAGCGCAGTCAATAATTAATCATTCCTTGCAAACTGTGAATTTTTCAGTATTTTGTCGGCAAAAGAAACATAAGTTTGCTCTACCATTGCGAAATTGAACTTCTTCATAGGCACAGGAATTTTGATAGAAATGTATTGCGAATGCATGGAGGAATCGTTGGTGATAGAATCCGGGGTGCTGATTTTTACTTCCTTAGTAAGATATTGTATTTGAAGAAAGTGAAAGTGTTAGATAACTAACTTCACAGTTTTATTAAACTCGACCCCCTATCACCATGACTGAAATGCATAAAATGCTGGAAAATAATAAGTATAATGCAGTGAGTTGCAGTTTAAATACAAAATGTCCATTGTATTAAGGTATCATTTAGTACTTTGGGTAGTGAGGTATAGAAAGTTGCAGAATGGATGTTATAAATAACACGAACTTTACAGATACAAAGGTAAATGGGATGCAGAAGCTAAAGAATTTTTGGTGCGCATTCAATTGAAAGAACATGTCGAAGCAGCTCAGCGTGCGGCTTCGATGTGGGCGGAAACCTTTACAGAGGAGGCAGTGGACGCGCTCTTCGGGCCTACTGTCAATAACGGTGATAATGAACACGAAAATGCGGCATTCGAGCACCCCCTACTTCGAAACCCACGTTGTGTTACCTGCGGAGAGGTGGCCACAAAGCGCTGCTCCCGCTGTCGCCACGAATGGTACTGCCGTCGGCAGTGCCAGGTGGAACACTGGCCGCGTCACAGAAAGGCCTGTGACATGCTTGTTGCCTCCTATATCGACTGATTATTGCTAACAACGCTTAATTACTTAGGAGCCAGCACTCTTAGCACACTAGACAACAATAAATTTGGCATCCATTATTGGCTCTGATTCCGTTGCAGACCAAATATTCTAAGGTGATGCATTTCGCCTTTTTAAGTTGCGAGATCGTTTCATTCGGTGCAGATGACTTCTACCA
The DNA here is from genome assembly GCA_900622495.1 of Hydatigera taeniaeformis. Taxonomy (NCBI): domain Eukaryota; kingdom Metazoa; phylum Platyhelminthes; class Cestoda; order Cyclophyllidea; family Taeniidae; genus Hydatigera; species Hydatigera taeniaeformis. Next base: position 29,916 of record UYWX01020382.1, on the reverse strand, counting down.
CTTGAAACTTTTAAATCTAAAGCGTTGTCATGCTTTTTTTATTGATTAGCAATTAAGGAAAGTTTTGTGAATTGGTGAGTTTTCAATAGTTCAAGGCAGAGGTTTTTGTTTTCACTATGGTGCATACCTTCTGCACCGCTATTATTCCTGTCCTTTTGTTTTATTGAGGAGGCTTGAAACTACTGAGAACAGGAAATTCCTCATCTGATCCCGATTTCAAGTGCTCCTTTTTAATTTTGAGGGTGCTGACATTACATTGCCCTTTGGCAGAAAACTCACAAGTTATTGTTTCATTGATGTCAGTTTCGTCACTCTTGAGATAAATATAATTAATTTAAATTATCTGCACTTTAATCATTATTGCCTTTTTGCAAAGTTGTTTTGTGGGTGTGTAGTTAATACTGCGGCGTGAACCACCCATCTTTAGTAGGACAAGCCGAGATCTAATACTTTGAAGTGTATGGTTTAATAAGAAATCGTTGCGGAAATGTGCTTTAGCAGGTTCGAATCTTTTTTAGGTTATAAAGGCATCACTTACACGACGGATCAAAGCCTAATTTGGACCCATTTATGAATTAATCTACTGTATGAGTACGAGAACGACAAAGATGCTGCGCTTATTTTGAGGTCCAATGAGGTCCCTTCGTTATTACTCCCGCCAAATGTCCCTTTCCAAAAGTGAAAGAATTGTCCCATTTCTGACTAGTTAACCTTATTAGTTTGTGTGCGTTCAAATGTTATGCACAACAGTTCAATTAGATAAGGAGTGTATAAAATTAAATCTGCTCAAGCATGCGAGCAACGCTGTTTAGGATCTAATAATTTCCACTTAAAATCTAAAACTGGTGTAGCCTCACGAGACTTCCCACTGAGTGGAAGACGACATTAAGTGGAGCTGAATGCGTATATTCTAGAGAGGAAAGGGATCAAGCTCGAGCATGGTCCGAGGGCCGTTGCCCGCGTACATGGGCCAGACGAATCTTAAAGTAACCGCCAGACGTCAGGTGGTCATAGAAACAAAGTGTTTCAACTAGTGGTACTATAGTTGATAGATGTGAATTTCTAATAAGAGTGTGCTTCTAACGTTCAGCGAAGGTTCGACCTACTGTCATCGTTGGAGATCGACAGAGTTGTCAAGTGGACTGCAAACGAAACCTATGGAATACTTGTTTGATCCACTGCCTGTATGATTGGCGGCTACTGTGATTGCCCTTAGGCTTCTATCAAAGCTCCGTCTCTGTCCTTTATGTCAGAATACAGATATTTAGCCAAGTCTAGTGCCTTCTGCAATGCTTTGCTTATTTGACCACCTGTATGAATGATGGTTACTTCGGTGCTCATCTTGCTCTTGGCTGCAAAGGCTGTAATGCGGGCCAGGCAAAATTTCCACGTCTTCCTCTTCCCTCTGAATGCAAGCACCCAGTTATGCCGAATGCCCCCTTCCATTAAATGGTAAGTCGGGCGCCGCTACACTTCGACAATCAAACTAAAATTTTAAGGACGCTATGCCGACTTCCGCGATTTTGATGATAGAATTACTGCGTCAACTAATATGGTGCTTTCGTTCAAATTACCTGCTTCAAATGAAATGAAAAGATCATATTACTATGTAGACGCTGTTTCACGCTATTTAGCACGACCTTCGAACTTGGGGCTAATGGGACTGCGAGAATAGGAAACACTTCAGCATTTCCATTTCCTTCTTTTGAGGGTACATTTACCATTCGTTATTATACACATGCGCCCAATTTCGACCATCCTGAAAAAGTATTGACATTGCACTACCATTTTTGGTTGCTGAAATGTATTATCGAGTTCAGTTTCTGCGGTTTTGTGCTCATCATTTATGAATGGTCAACATCTCAAGAACAAGGCCGTCCATCGGAAATTGGAGTGCGGTTGCTGTTTCTTAAAATAGACAATTCGAATACTCTGATTGCCTTCGAAGGCGCGAAATTTTATCGCGCCTTGTGTGTGACTACGAAAGTATTTTGTAGCTGGGTGCCGGAAAGAGAGAGACCCATTGGTGGTATTTTAGCCATGGGTTCGGATTTCACCCCTTCCCGCTCCCTCCCCAACCTCATCTAAGATGAATACCTTCCATCTGAAGAAATCTTAAGTTTAAGTGGTTTGGAGGGCATTTACAATTTTTTTTGAAGTATATGATGACGATTTTAAATGCCTATTTACCCAGAGAGTCTGTGACATCAGTATATTTAGGAAATCTGTGAAAGCCATTTGCATGTTTCCCGATGTCCTAATGTGGAGCGGAATCTGGTGCTCTTTGGAACATATTTAGCTGTAATGGACAGTTCAGTGAAGATGCCACCATAACATTGGTGCTGTGAAGGCCACGACTGATCTTTACGTTGCCATCTTCAACCTCACCCTCTATACAGTTCAGATTGTGAGTAAATTCAAACTGAGGCTGCTGGAGAGGACAGAAGAAGTAGACGTACATTTTGTTCATGCCACCTTCGCTCCGACTCGGAATTTTAGTCGGAGTCTTTGCAGATCGCCATTTGCAATTTAATAGCATAAGTAATCTGAACTTTTAATAAATAACCAAGTTTCATTTAATTTTAATAAGAGGGTTTGTTTTAATTTTACTGTATGCGAAGTGATAATCAGTCGCTCAGTACGCTTTTACCTGCTACAGATTCGACGATAAGCAGATAGCAAAACATAATGGTTAGTCAAGTTTGCAAGTTATGTTCCTAAAATACGCCAGAGATAGAACAAAAACCAACGAAAAGCATTCACGTTTGTTGTTTAGAGACAAGCCCTCACCTTTGGTAATCGCTTCAATCTATCGCCCAAGAGCGGGTCCACAAACCACTGTCTGAACAATTGAGAGCGGTTTGCAAAACTTCGCATGTCCACTCATCGCCCTCACACATGGCGTTTCGCTAAGGCTTTAGAGTAAAGCGTGGTTTATTAAAACTGTAGTTGGACCTACCGACAGCTAACCTTCGTCTATTAAAGGTGGTTATATGGATCGCATTTACGTTTGTCAGGAGCCATCTAAAGACAAGTCGTAATGATTTCTCACCACTTGTTTTTATTTTTATCACTGATGACTCTTAGTATCAAAGTAATTTACCAAAAAACCGCTATTTGTATTTGTGTTGGCATTAACTTTGCGCAATCCTTCAATTGGATTGTTTGCAGTTTTGCTTATCAATTATCAAATAGGATTTCGTAGAGACGGGCACACTTTTCGAAATTCAACTTCGTCTTACTTAACCATTTGAATGCCTCCTTTTAAGTGGCATGTTTTTTAATCAGTACTACCATGTTCACTTTGTAATGTTCTCATTGCTTACTATTGGTATCTAAGGATAGCAGAACTTCACTACTTCACTTCTCCACTCTGCCCTCTTTAGTTCACCACTCTCTGCTAGGCGGACATGCTAGTCATAACTGAAAATTTAATGAGATTACCAAATTTGAGCCCAAAACGCTTACAACTACCGTTACAAGTCAAACCCAGTTTAGCAATCTTCTTTTTCCACTTTACAACGGAGCAAAAATCCTAATAGTGGCGAGTCAATCCTCCATTCTGCGATGCTCTATGAAAATGGCGCATTAAACATGGAAGCGACTTAGAAGTATTAAGGGCTCTAGTTGACTTAAGCGTCAGTAACGCAGTTTCTTGACCATGACTGAGTTTGCAGCCAGTATTTACCACCTTGACACAAAACAAGGGTATTTTTCAATCATGTCAATTATCCTTAAGGCTTTTCTATAATCTTCCTGCATCCTCCTCTGAAAGTCAGACACTTCACTAGGGATTAAGGTATTCTATTGCCGCGATCTAAAGTTTTACACTGAATTAAGCAATAGGGGGAGAGGCTACGCTGGGTCACATGCGCCTCTTCGCCCAACTGGTCAGCTACGTGTCGCTTACCGGTTAAGCTCATCCCAACATGTCCGGTGCATCTTAGTGAGAAAAGCAACTTAGATTAACTACGAAAACTTTACTTAGTTGTTGCTCAATAACTTAATTAGAGAGATAAACTTGTTGTCAAAATGACGAGTGGCTATTTAGAGAAGTTCAACGTCTCGGCGATAGAGTGGCATTGCAAGGCATGTGGAATGGCAAAAATGACATCTCAAAGTGATATGTGTTGACAAATTAGACACAATCAAGAACTGATGAGGTAAACGCAAATTAAAGCTTGTGATAACATAGTTTGTAACGAAGGATTGCAACAGTCAAGTAAGTCTGCGTGCAGACGAGTGAAGGTGGTCGCAACACATCGCCCTCGCCAGATCGTCGGGCTCAAATCGACCGGGAGTGAAGAAGCAGAAGTTTGAGTTCGCTTTTACTAATTTTGCCATCCGAATTTTCATCCCATTGCCTTAGCAGGTTAGTCTTAAACTCATCGAGGTCTTTAGTGTCGTAACTCTGTTAAAATTGAAGTGATATTTTGATAGAAATCCAAGTGTATTGTGTTAAGAGGCTTATTCAGACTGATAGGAAAGCATAGCGCCCACCTTTTTGGCGATATCCAAAAGATCCTTCACAAGCCCTTCAAATTCTTCATTTTCAATCACTCCACTATGATCCTGAAAAAGGAAACACCTTGTTTACTGTCACTGTAGGCTAGACAAGTCTCCCGCTCTCAGATATGTGGTTAAACACAAGCAACTTGTTCAGTAAATTTTATCCTGCACTGCTTGTCCTCCAAAAAGGCATATGCACACTTACCTTCACTTAGTAGGAATTGCAGTCACGCATTTTTGTCATAAAAGTGGAATTAATTTTGTCACAGAATGTAGTCAACTGGTACATGATTTGTGCTCAAAACTTAGCCCATTTTCCTACCAATTGCTGGTGAAGGCGAATATGACTGCTGGTTTGCGATGTCCTGCGCCAAAAATCGGGACCTCGTAAGCCTTTCCATGTGGGATGCCGTTCTGGTTTGAGCAGGAATCTGGGGAACACTTGGTCTCTGGCAAATCTTTGATGATACTATTATATTTTTGGCATTTAAGCAGAAGCAATGCTCCGAGACTTCTCTTTTTAGTCGACTATTTTACGTTCATATGAGTTTATTTCAAGGAATTTATGGCAAACTAAGTCACTCACCTGATCATAAAAGTCAAATATCCGGTCAAGTTCAGCTTCGGAAATGTCCTGTATTTGCGCTTTATTTAAACTTGATCGCCTACCTTCAATGTAGTGTTAGCCAAAATGTTGTTCTTCGTTGGAAGCAACCTGAAGATCTCATCGCGTTAAATGTACTCGCTTCTCTACTTACTTTGACATTTCGCAAATTTGCAGCTTTCCATCGGAATTCAAATCGAAGAATTTCAGCTTAATAAACACAACACAATGGATGTGGCAGTAGTTGAGATTGTTTATTAATTTAAAAAGAAAGACATCTGCTCTGAGCTTGGCATTCATGGATTTTCACTTGTCATTCCCAAAAAACTGCTAAGATGAAAGGCAACTTTTGAATACCAACTAAACACCTCAACAATTACAGACACGGGCTTTTTAGGAAATTTATCGTCATCAGTCTTGTAAAGATTAACAGGAAATGAAATAACCTTAGCGCAGTATTCTCTGTGCAGCTTTACTGTCCTCTGCTTTCCTTTCCCTTATCAGTAAACACCGGTGCGGAGCGCACTCAACTCCCACGTCTGTACCCACGCTATCAGTGCAGAAATCAGTGTTTCGCCCTCAAAACCACTGTGCAACAACGCTTATTAAGCCAAACAAGTGTGAAAATCTACAAATTTTTTTTTGCTCTTCGGTGGTGGAGCAAGAAGAGATGCAGAAGAACACATTACACTTACAATGAGAGAGGCAAACTCCTCGACTTTTTCGTGAGTGACAGGTACAGTCGACTTGGAGAGAAGTTTCTCCAGAAATGTCTACAATAGACACTCACCTTGAAGTTAAGCTTCTTTTACCTTTAATTCTTTGCTGTCCAGAATTCCATTGCCATCCGTATCGAATTCTCTCCATACCTAAAACTCTTTTCCCGGTTATTCTCTTACCTTCATGAAGTCAAAACTTGACTGAATGTTGGAGAGCTTGCGAAAAACTAGCAGAAAGCGCTCTTCTTCATTGAGTAAATGTGAAATCTAAAGTCAACAAAATCCTAACCGCAACAGCAGCATTTCTTATAATTTAATTTTGTATACGTTTGAACGCCTACTTCTTTTGCATGCATTTGTAAACTACAACACAACAACTCCGTGCAAAATCATTGTACACTCTGTGACAGTTTGCGTTTGCGCCAGAGACGTCAAAATTCGTAAAACGTAGAAAAGCCCCAAATTCAAGCAAACACGTCTGTGAATGGGTACGAAGGGAGGAAATGAAGTGATGGAACGCAATTCGTCTCAAGGTGTGAATGGTTTGCTCCCACCCAGTAGCCATTTAAAGAATAATTTTAAATCAACTCTTTTTCATAGCTCCGAAGTACTCGGATCATTCCTCATTTCGCACTGAGACTCAAAACCTTATGCTTTTTAAATAAAATTCAAAAGTGAAATCGCACTTGCAATCTCGCAAACACTTCTGAGTGTTCGACGCTACAGAATGTTGGAAAGTTGACTGCAGTTCTCTTTCGAAACACGAGCCGGCACATTCCGGTTCTTGCAAACCTAAGCTAACTTCATTTCAGCAAAAAACACGTCCGCAATCCAAATACTCCATCACCACTAACATTGCTGCTCAAATGTGAAACTGATTTCTGTTCTAATTTCGTATCTCTCGCTCCCTCCTTTCGGCCCCTTTCCTAATTTATAGTTTGGCTTTGAAGAATCTTTCATCTCTAGGCCAAAACAATCGGCACAGCAACTTTAACATACGCCTCAACTGGCGACATGCCGAACTGCGCATCTGCGACTCGATTCATCGTTTTCTATCAGTCTATAATTCATCATCAACAAAATATTTTAATAGTAATTTTCAAAAAATAAGGTACGATCTTGCTTTACCATCTGGTTGCAATAGGATTCCAAGTAATTTCCTCATTATTGCGTTATTTTTGACTTCCATTTAGACCCACGCCACGCGTTAGTTCCACATGAGGGCGTCAAACGCCAGCCAAATTATAGAGTGAAGTGGGGACGGTTGACCACTTTATTATTACAATGTGCATCTCTAATGAGATGTAGAAGAAAGTGGAGGTTCTAATTTTCCTACGCACGAAAACAATCTGAACCATTATGGGAGGTGTTTTGAATGCACCTTGCAGCTGCAAGTAATTAGGTTGGTTGGCTTCTCCTTCCCACGTTAGCATAAAATTTTTAAGCAGTAAATACGTTCGAGGTAGTGCACTTCATTTGCATGGAATAAAATTCAGGCATTGAAGTGGAAGAAGAGCAAAGGTAGACTTTCTAAAACTACGCATAACACAATAAAAATACAAAATGTGAAAGGACTGACAGCAGGGGTTTTTAATGATGACCTCATAACTTGTTCTCAAGAGATTCGGCAGCTTTAATCTCAACGCCAAGGACCATCTCCCCATTGCTTCAATTTCTCGGAGAGCCTTATGCGTCAGTAATGTGATTGTGCTCGTTACTTAGAGGTCTTCCACTCCCCTTCTCTCCCCCCTACCCTCCAGAATCATACTGCCTTTTGTGATCGTACTGCCTATTCCAAATTAATCCACAACCGTCCTTTCGCTTTACTTCGCGGACCATCTATTGCCTGCGATTCATAAGAGTGTGGCAGAGATTCAGCCTCAATTACTAACACATGATGATTGTTTTAAGAAAGTTAATACATCAACGTTCCCTTAAAAGTGAAGAGTTTCATGCCCTTTTGGTAGTCCCATCACAGGAGTGCTACAAATGGACATCGGCCTGCGCACGACCACACACCTCAAATGGAGTTTGCATGTAGTCGAACGTACCTCGTCAATCCCTATTTGATAGGGCAAACCCGGGTTTATTGCCGCCGTAATTAGATCAGGAAGCGAAGTTCTGCCATAGTTCTTAAGCAGAAAAATGGCATTTTTCATAAATGTCATTAAAATAAGGATCATGAACGGAGAAAGACTTAATCGAATAATCTTGCAGGTTTACTGACTGTAAAATAAAAAAACGAAATTTCTATAAAGGAAATGGACTTATTTAGCCGTAAAGTGCATTCATTTCAGCAAACCGTTAACCATTTATGTATTTCTGATTTTCTTCTCGTTCTTCAAAAGTTTTTTTAAGAAGAAAGGAGGTGTGCTTCGTTGCTCCCGATAATGCTAGCAGCAACAGATAAACGGACTCAGTGAAGGACAAGCCGCCATTTCAATAGGCAAAGGCCTCACACTATTAAGCAAGAGCTGGAAGTCAAAATGCTCATATTTAGGGGTACAGGAGCCTGCTACATTGTGGGTAACTAAAGGTCTGCTAGTCTGCACTACTCCGCCTCTACTTTCACCACCTTGGAGCATTTTTTCCAACTGGTGTGTCGTCTATCAAAAACACCTCTCTAGGTGGGGACTCCTGCTGTCAAACGGTGAGCACCAACGAAGGCAAGGAAGAAGGAATGCTTACTGGAAATACGGTTTTGAGAATTTCCCCAAGAATGCGGATGAATAGTTCGTATTCTTCCGCAAGGAGAGTGCCATCATCTTTAATCAGACAAAAGATTGTGAATAAACAGAAAAAAATATCTAATGTGCACATCTGACTGCTTCATAACTAGTGAATTCCATGTTGAACAAGCGCATACTAGAGCTTATACAATCACCACCAGTTCATGCATTTATTTATGTGTAAATTAAATGGACAGCGTTCAATTTGATCGCTTCACTTTAGCAACAGCTTTCCTATTCAATCAATTTATAAAAGAGACTTAAAAATTCTAAATTCCCCAAAACGGCTTAGCAAATGGCTAGTCAGGAATTTGTTGCGTGCGATTAGAGTGTGCACAAAACGACTTTTGGACAGAAAAATGGCACTTTAAAGCATGCTCTCATTGACATACGGTCGATGTCAAAGAAGTCCCAGACTGCGAGAAGATCGTTGGCCGTAAGGTAGACCGGCTTCCCACTCACAGGTTCAAGTAGTTTTTGCAGTGTTTTCACGAGGGCTTCTTTTGGCATTTCCTGTGTCATTGATACTTTGGAGGACAATGAAACAATGTGAGATGGTTAGGGTGCACCTATTGTCCTCTTATTCCAAATGTCCACTTTTTCAAAGCAAACTCTTGGACTAGAAAATTAAATTTTAATTGGCTCTTGAGCAGACCTCTTATTGGTGAACTATCGAGCAGTTGACGATTGGTAGCTTCTACACAAAGCAAGCGACTGGATATCCTGTCGACATTGACGAGTAATCTGATCTTTTCACTGAAGGATGCTCATTTATTGCTCTACGCAGTGTTCCACTTCTTCAAAATTGCTTCGGCCCAGGAAGTTAATGTCGAAAATTCACTCACTTTCAAAACAATATAACTTCTTGCACTCTAGAAAAGACTTGAAGCAATCTGCCACAAAACTTAGTGTCGTACTTGTAAACTCCCCTTTTCCTATATCAAAATCTTTAGTTTAATTGTGTGGTTTTAATTTTACGCAAGTAACCTCCTTCTTGTTAGAATAACCCATGTTTACGACGTCAGTACCAATTCAGGCTTCAGTCCGAAAGTACCCTGTGATGAGCTGCCCGTTTAAGACCGCGGTGTTGGTGTGCGTAAACGTATTTTCGGTCACTTTTATTAAGTCTGCTGTTACGCAAGCAACAAAATCAGAACATTGCTGCCTGTGACACTGCTGGAAATACTCGACTGTCGAATGTGTTTTCTTTGTTGCGTCAGAAATCATGAACGTTTTAATAAAAACCTAAAAAGGTGTTGTTGCTGCCTTCTAAATGACATAAAGTTGGTCTGACACATACGGAAGTGAAGGATTCTGATAAAAGAAAATCTAGGTCTGTCGTATGGTGCGTAGTTCAGTCACTTGACCAAGGTAAAATGAAGAAGACCAGAAGGAGTCCCCTACTGAATTGCGTACTCAACTGGTCTCTTAAAAGAATTCTCTTCTACTGGGACTTTTGCGTTTAAATTGTTGCAAGAATGTAATGCAGCCTTCTCTTACTTGGCTTTCACGATCGGGTCCACTACGTTTTCTTTTGGAGCCTTTTATGCATCGCACCTAAATTTGGTAGTCCACATAATAGGCTCTTCGTATGCAAGGATTAAAGGTGCTGACATTTAACTGAGATGCGCCAATTCATATCATTTTAAATAAACTTTTCTCAAAATCTTTTAATAAGTTTTCTTCCACTTAGTCGTTATTTAATTTGAACGGAACAACTGATGTAAGGAGGGAAAATTGATGTATTAGAACCACGGCCTCCAAAAGGTGCGGATATCAAATATCATTAGCCCGGGGGGACGATTCTTCTCCTTGTTGGATGTACTGCGCGTTTTCGAGTAAGTGAACTTTGGCGGTAATTGCTTGTGGCGACATGGAAAATGTTGCTGAGTGAAATACCTCTTATGATTTCTCAAATCCGTGTTTGTCAGACCCACACCAATTTACTAGCTCTGCCTGCAGCAATTCAAAAAGCGACGCATATCCTCACTTGTCATTTTGTTCCATTTGGGAACGGATTTTATAGTGAGGATATACACAGACTGCAATTTGTCGCCTTTGTGCTATCCTACAACAAATCTACCACCTATCACCTTTGAAGGTCAATTTTTCTCATAGGAATGCGTCGTTCTGGGAGTTTCAATATTCCCTGTGAAATAGCTGAAACAAAGGCCTGCTTCTGTCATGACCACCACACCTATGTAGTGAATCATCACTTCAAAGATGCTCTTTGTTTACCATGGATCTACCATGGATCTTTGGTCGAATTTGCTGGGCCCTAATCAAATTCCTGAGAAAGGGCTTTATTAACTCAACAAAAAATGTTCACCTATGTGGAGACCATTAAGGAATCATTTGCGTTTGTGTTCTCCGTTAATGTGGGTCAACTTGCTTGCAACCATCCAAAATGGCACAGGAAATTGTTCTTATAATGCGAGTTGCGAAATTCGGTGTTCATTGTAATATATTCTAGTTGTTTAAGTGGACCTTTATAGGTGAGAGGCGGAAACCAATTGGAAGCGTGGATCACGTGCGCGAGGTCGACGAGGTCGACACCTCCTGTTCGTCACATCTGTATCTTATTCCCCTATCCTTCTTATAGAGATGCCTAATAAATCGTCTACAACCAACTTCCCCTTAAAGTCTGAGAACCAGGGACCAGAGGGTAGACAGGCAGTTACTACATTCATATTGCTAATATTTCGCTTTTAACAAGGATCTACCATAGTACCCTAAATTGTTTGTTTCCAGCTATTTTGGTAGAATTCGCCTCTGATCGTGGGGTATAAAATGGGGCAACACAACCCTTCCACCTTGCTGCAGTAACAGTTTGCAACCCAAAAAATTCAAATTACTAACTTTCCTTTTTATGTTCATTGACTTTTTGTTTAAACATTGCAGTTTCTTGGCAAAATAAATGTCGTCCTAATTGGTTTGCTAAATCTTGAGGACGAGCGCATTCTTGCATTGTTCCGTGAGAACACTTTTTTCGCTTCAATTCAGTGTTCGGTAATAAAGTATGAAGGCATTTATGTTTGGCTATGAGGAGTGAACTGTTGGAAGTGCCTAAGGTTGACACGTTTTCGAGTCCAGTTTCTCTCCATACCACTGATAGTTTGCTCTCTTATGGATGCTTGGAAAATGTGCAACGGAATTAGTGGGTTTCATTTTTTATGTGGCTTCACTTTGGTGCGACTCCTTCATTTGCTTGAACGCTGCACGTACTTCGTGAAATTCATTAACGATTCTGCCAATTTTATCGATTTATTGCACCACGAAGTAAAGTTGCGTGAAAGTAGGAGCGACAGCTGGTCAAAGGAGCTGTTCGTGTGGCTCAAGCAGCGGCAAACAACGGAAAGAAACGGACCGCATCACACTTTTCTATCCACAAACTACATTTAGTCGCATTTTATTGCTTCAATTTCGCCAGCAACACGCCGCTTTTAAATCCTAAGCCTCTTTGTTTGTTCTTAATGGGGAGGACTGTGGGCATGCTAATGGAAAAATTCGACACTACGCTAATGCTTTTGGGGATTAATGTACTGAAATATTTGTCTTTGGTCAGAAGCATGCCAATGCTCAGCTACTCTTCAAGAAGTTACAAGGCGCGATGCACTTCAATTCGCCATAAAATGATTTCGGGCAGATTAAAATTCCCCTCATAAGGCTTTCCACTGAACCCATCGCGCCCAACCTCTCCTATACCCGTTCACTTTACTTCAGCTGAGATTTAAAACTAAAAGTACTTGAGGCGTCTGTTTTTCCATTTTTTAACTTCATCGGAATATCTTGATGGTTTATGTCTTACACTACACTACAAATGACCTGGAGGCAGAAGTTTCCGAATGATTTTGTGATAGGGTTCTCGTGACTCCTTAAATTTGTTGATGATTTTTTCCTCTCTTCAACACCACTTGTACTTACTTCACGACTAGGACTGCCACACAATAAGCAGGCAAAATTATTTGAACGGAGTGGAACCCAAGTTGTATTTTTGTCAAATTTGTTAATTTTGAATGTCTTCGAGTGTCTAAATTTGGTAGAAAGTACATACACTCTTTACTTTCGGAGTCTCACCAATGAATTCCACTTTCATTTATATTAGCATAAGTATGTTCACCTTCCTTATTTCTTTGCGACTTCGGCTTTTCTCTGCTTCGCGCCAGTTGACGATGCTTTATGACTTATTCTGCCTTTTGCCACGAAAACGTTTGAAAAGTGTCAACTACCTACCTGGTCACCATCCATTTATTCTCAAACTTAGACTGCACAATAATGCAAACTCTAATTTCAAATGGAAGCACATCACACACGGAAACATCCTTCGAAGCCCCACCTACCAATATGACAGCTAGTTGGTTGGAAATAACAGACTTGGGGCAGATGTCCTTCCAAAACCATATGCCATTAAGCAGATGGTGGGTTATGCCACGGGGTTCGGCCTTGCTCCATTTGTCGTAAAATGCATGCTGTTATCCACGACCTCGGTTTGGTTGCCAATGCACCGATTGAGGTAAACAAAAGGTCATCATTTCTTACAATTGATTTTGTGGCTTGCGTGAGCTGCTTTGATCGGCACCGAATGTTTCTGATTAGCGGTTGTAATTAATCCATGGTCTGTCTGCTGCAACCCCACAGTCAGAGGTCACTTCTTTGGCCTCATCAGAGGAATGTTTGTGACATTTTTCCGTTTGCATGACGTTTGCTCAAAATACTGCAAAGACTCCGAATTGACGTGACTAGACGCTATTGCTCTTCAATTTCGGCTTCGTTTGCAATCATTGCAACATTGGTAGCACAATTCATTGGCCTCAACTATGTTTTCTCCTCAACTAATAGTGTACTGCTCCTTTTAGTAGATTCTTTGGACGACAAGGGGAAGTGCAATTAGTTAGTTAACTTCTATTGCTTTCACTGTGCCTTGTGCTGAAACTTAAAACTCTGGTGGACGATATCATTGATGAGGAACTCCCATCCACCTGCCATTTACTCACCTCCACATTTGGAGTTGTCGCCTCTAGTTTAAAAAGTCCTTTACCAAGCAAGGCGACTGGAGGGGTCGAGATGGCAAGGCATATCATTGCAAAAGTGAGACTTCGCCCCGTAAACACCATCGAAAATGCAGTCAATACAGTCAATGCCCTTCAGTTGGTTTATTTAACTACTTTAATGAGCTTTCATTTGATAAAATGCGTGATAAATAACTAATTTTTCTTTCTTTGAGTAGTAAGCATTTGATGGTTAAGGGGGCAAAACTACCTATAATTCGTAAAGTTTATCACTTTTGTATAATGCTAACTCAGTTTTTATGGTATTTTATGGGACAGGCATCAAAATGATGAGCCAAGTCATAGACAATCAACTCTCCGTTCCGACTAATCAAATATCAGATAAGCCGTGAAGTTGCACTTATGCCCCCTGTTGACGAAGGACAAGGTTAAACAAACAATACTTTTAATGTTATGCGTTGGGTGTCGCCACTGTTGAGCGAGCCTACGACCCTTTGGGGCTTCCCTTCTTGTGCCGCCCTTGAACCGGAGGAACAGACCGTCTCGATCAAAGTAATGAAGTTTTAAACAGACATGTGCGGTTTGAATACGTTTGTGTTCATTGCAATGGTCTCTGTTCTGATAGCTCTGACGAATAAGTGACGAATAATTGTAGAACCTGCTTTTGCTCTTCGAACTTTTTCCTGCATTTAGTTACGATTTACTGTGTCTCTTCACTGCAAAATCAAAAGCGACTTAATAATCCACTGAATCGTGCCTGAGGAGTTTACTCAACCCACGACCCTGAGTCGACGCAAATGCGTAGCGGTGTGAATGCGTGTTGATAGCACCAGGTTAAGTCGGTGGACGTTAGACCACCTTAACAACTTTAGTGGTGCAGCCTTAATTTTCGGTCTTGCGCCAAGTGTTTCGAAACGCACTTTACAAAAATACTCTCCAATCAAATAATTACTCGTGTAGGTTTGAGTGCTTTGAAATGCTCCCAATGCCTTTAAAGCTACGCAACTGGTTTTATTTGCATACGTTTGTGTTCCCGCAAAAAACACCTCTAAAAGCCTTTTTATGTCTTTCTTTTAAAGAATCAGTCTTTATTTTAAAACTCAAAACTTTTTCCCCATTAAATAATACAAGGTTGAATCCAAACACCTTTAGTCAACTTAATGCCAGCAGTACTTTCGTGCAGCCTTGGACGTTGTCTGTGAAAAAGTGCTCAGAACGTAGAATGTTCCATGTTTAGGAATTTTAAACAATCCAAACTTGTTGTAGCACTGTTTTGATGTCACACAGACCCTTGAGAATTCCTTCTTTTAAAGAAGTTGCTTGGCATCTCTTCCAACTTTAATAAGGGCAAAGGGAAACTAGCCGTGACAGTGACAGCGTCACCATTAGTTAACCACAGTAAAATTTCTATCTTTAAGACTAAGCCTCATAATTTGCGTCATGTTCTATAAGTTGAAAGATTGGTTAGGTGATTAGATGAGTTATTATTTCGACGTTTTGAGTTTGTGGGTTTTGTTAAAATAAGTGACGGTAAAGCACCATGGAAAATCGAAACATCCACTTTCGCAGTACCCATTCCGTGGTCCGCTGTCAAATGCCATCTGTTGCAGCCACTGCAGATCGTTGTGATTTCTCTGGGTGGATAGAGGTATCGACAGCACGAATTTTGGTTCTGTCAAATTAGATTTAACCTTCCACACCCACTGTAAGCATTATGCTGCTCTGTATGCGTGTTGGACGTTAATTGGGTGTCTATCGTGCTTCACTACTTCATTTCTCCTTAACAGAGTTACACTTACATAGGACAGAAAACGGCTTCATTAATGGGTGACCGTTCTCACATGGCAGACCAACTTGCTTGCTCAAAAGCAGTGATTAAAGACAAACATCACCACACAAAAGCATGATGCGAATTGGGCAACGTGAGCCGATTTTCCTCCTTTCTTGTAATATACTGACGACTTAATTTGGTGAGCGAAGTCGTCGTTAGTCGTGCTTAAGGGGTTGGGTAGAGATACACAGCGGCAGTAGAATAAGATCACTACCGTAGTGTGAAGTAAGTGACAGAACACCACCTTAATAATGAAAGTGCGATTTCAAAGGCGTCTAAGTGCTGATACGAACGCCGTACAATTGGGATAGGGAACTGCATCACGGGAGGTTCCATGTTAGCAATGTTAAGAGTAATTAGTAAATTGAAGTTTCCAACATCCACACTTTGAAGACCTACACGTTACTCCATCAACCACCCATTCGTCATTCTGCTCTAGCTTATTATTTTAGTGTTGGTGGTGAGAACAAGATGGTGTCAAACAGATTTTCTCGTTCATACGTCTGCGAAGTACTCATCTAACTTATTTTTCTAAAAAACGGAAAACCAAGTTTCGTGAAAGCGCAGACATAAGTAACGAAACCTTGGGGTGCCGAGCACAACAGGATCTGCACAGTTGTCTGATTGTCAGAAGAACATCATAGCTCCGCCAATTCATTACTCTGTGGCCGAGTGCTCGGCTCACGCATTTAACACAAGATTATTTCATCCACTTACAAGTGCGTAAGACGGTACTGTTTTTGCTGCTACCAACTGGTTACACTGCCTTGGAACTGATCTCGAGCCTTTTGGCACTCGACGTTAATAAGTGAAAGAGGTATTGAGAAGAGGCGTGGACGAATGACTCCGAATTTTGTGGCTAAAAAACAAATGCTCACTTAAAAGCTTCGAGACCTACTGATTGCTTCTTAAGGCAAGTGCACACTTGGGGAATTTCTCATTCAACGCCACTGTCGCTAACAGGTAAAACACCTGTAGTGATGAGGATTCGGCATGCAGATTTCAAGCTGACTTAATAGTGGGATGAATTTGTGAATACTTTTCCTTCCATCTTGCAATGCAACCCCTTAAGGCTTTGTTCCATAACCACTCCTCGATTTACTTTGACATATTTAAATAATGTCTTCTCAATCTTATAAGTTTCACATTGGTTCTGGTTGATCACTAAAAATTTTAGCACTCAGATCGCATGTCATCTGGGAGTGCTTTGCCTGCAGTCTCGTTGACTCTCCCTACAACCCTCAGTGAAAGGAGCCGTGAACAAATGTAGAAGTCATTTATGTTTCCAGTAGCTTTACTGCCACCTCCACAACCACTGGTTGTAGTATGGAGAGCGTTTCAGGTGTTTTGCTAACTTTACTGAGTTGTTTTAAGTAAGTAAAGAGGCAGATGCGCAAATGTTTAACCACATGCGTTGATTGTGATCCTGTTCCGCCGCTATCATTTCATCCAAAAATGCTCTGTGGTTTTTGTTTTGCTGGCATTTTTGACAAAGTGACGCCGGCCATGGCGTATTCAGCCCCTCCCAAAAAGTTTCACCTTTATCAGATCTACATCAATAACGCTAAGACACAAATTTGTGGATTTCATTCATTAAAAACAATTGCTTATTTCTTCTCCTAAAGTGTCGAAGTGCACTGGCATAAGCACCTCGAGACAGGTAGATATGCATTTTTAGAAAGTGTGGCACTGTCCATGGAGCTCAACTTATTTTTAAAGCTGACCTTTTTACAGTAAAGCCTAATGTCATGCTCCTTGTAGATCGCCATCATTACTTTTACATACTTACGCAAATGCTATGCTCCGTACAATTAACTTGCTAGTATGTTAGAGTTAATTTCGACGTGATTCTCTATGTCCATCAGAGGCTAGTGAAGCATGTGTGAACTTTGGCAGCTGGAAAAGTTTATTTTTAAGTAATGGATTGTGGTTCAAGGAGGTCGCACAATTCTTCGTGCGTATGGTGTTGCTCCTGTCGTTTCATGGCCTTCTTTCTTCAGGAGGCGACGCATAAAAGCTCGACTTATTAGCACTGGCTTTGAGTAACTTTAAAAGTGCTCCTCTATCCTTGTGGGCTGTGAACAGACTGTAATATTAAAATTATTTCCACTTAACTCCATAAAGTAGGACACATTATGTGAAGTTACTGGTGCCATACTTGAATACACTTTTAAAGAGAATCACAAAATTCTATGGGATTCGTTTTCAAAATGTAAATGATGTTCACAAATTTTCTTACTTTGATTTTGTCTACTAGGCACTTAGAACAATCAGTCACTTCCATGAAAATGCTCGTCGACGTTATCTAAAGAACACTGAACTACCATAACCTGTTGGAGATTTTTTAATGCTCGAAAGGTTTCCCATACTACAACTGTGTCCAATTCTTCCGCTCTTGCAATGCTGCAGCTATCTATTCAGCTTCAGCAATACTTCGGCGTTTTCCCAGCATGTAAGGCAAGGATTTCCGGTCATCTTCGCATAACCTCCACAAATCGCATCAAACAAATACCAAACGCAAGCCACCGTCTCGATGACTGTATTCAAAAGCAGACTTTATCCATTATCATTTAGTGGCTTAAAAAAATGCACTAGTCCATTTTGTTTACTTTTCAGACACGTCTTCAATATTTTCAAAGTGGTTTTGTGTAGATCAGACAAGCATTCTGTTGATTTATTGGAATTGGAACCCCCAGGATGATGGCCGCTGAGCTTGAACTGCCACGGTAGTGGCATTATCACTTGAACTTAATGATCCATTCATTGATGTTAGGGGCGAATTTACACTTCCAAATGATCGACTCGAAAATTCGCACAGATCAGTATTTGTGCGATGTCCACGTTGCGTATAACTTGTCCTGCGAAGATTACATTTACACTACTAAAGAGCTCTTTATGGTCGCACAAATATTTATACTGACTGGTGAAATTATACACGATTCCATGCATTTCCCACCGTAAACGTTTTACTATGCAGTTCTACTCATTACGCGGATTTTGCAGCAACACAAACAGTTTATTTAGTATGTCTCCTTGCTCAGCACTATCAGTATTAGTTGAAGGAAGGTGTAGTTTCTCTATTTTCGCTTTCATTCGCCTAATTCAAACAACTTTATTCTAAACAGCGCTTACGTAAAGGCAAAGAGGCTAAAAGTATAAAGGGCCGAAGGATTTTGCAGTCTTGAAAAGGGCCATTCGTTGACGGACGGGGTTTAATAAATCAGCGGTTACCTTCCAACGCGAAATGGGCATTCATTTCCTGTTTTTGCAAGAGCGTGAATCCAGGTTGCCTTATTTAGTCACCACCTTTCACTTACAGCCCTCGTGGGAAGCCGAAGCAATGTGCCTATAATCATTTACTAAAAATATCTGCCAAACACTTCAACCCTTTCTGCTTAGTAATGTTTGATCTCTGCATGAAAAAGTGACCAAATTTTAGCTTTTAAATTGTACGACACTTTAAAAAATTATCCTAGTTATTTAGAGCGCTATTTTTATTGGGTATTTTAACACTTCTTCACGTTTGAGAAAAGATGACCAGTTGAGTAATCTTCCAATCCATCCTAATGACCTCAGGCCCTCCTCTCATGTCGGTTTGGCGTCTTCGTTCCACTTCAGGAATACCATGCAAGTTGAGTGCAAACTCCATCCAACTAGTGAACTGTGGCAGGGCGGACGAGGTACACACGACAAGAGTGGGAGAATCAATCACCGCTTTACCTCGAAAGACTGGAAATGAGATCCACACTTCATAAGCTTTGGAATTACTTGTTGCATGAGAGAGGCGCTAGCGATGGAGGTTGCTTACGATGTCCCTCCTCGACGACACTTGAAGGATGAGGCGAAGAAGTCGAAGAGGAGGAGGGGAAAGGAGGAGGTGTGGAGGATCATGCAGTGCAATGATCGACCGTTTGAGCTCTGATTTCTGTAGATCTACTTTATGTCTTTGTAGGTTTTAGGCTCTGCATTTCTAAAAATGTGCTGGTGGGAAGACAGCCTAACCTCCGCACTCGCTACGCTGAGGCTTGACACAAAATTACACTGTGAAAGGCGCAAACTTCTGATGATCTGAACTCCACTAATTCCTTTTCATTTTCGGTCTTGAAGGTTACACCACTTTGTATCTTGAGAAGCAGCTTCTTAAGAGTCTAGTGTTCCAGTAAGTTTGCGTCATCTAGGTGCTCTTTTACTTTTACACTTTCTTTGGCAGTCGATAGAGTTTAAGCTTGATTACTTTTATTTAAAGAAATGTTTATTTTTCAAGAATAAATGAATTCAAAAATGCTTCCACAATATCACAGCCATAAGGAATTTCCAAAAATAGTCCACTATCAATAGGGTCCTAAGCTCTTCCCTAGAACAAATTCAGCTTAATATCCTGCATATGGAGTTTTGGGTACCTTGGTATTCACGTCTGCAATAAGAATCCTTTTTGACTCTGAGAGACACGCTCCGTGCAATTAATTTCCCGACTTCGTATCTCAAATTGCTTAAATTTTGTATTAACGTGGAAATGTGTAACAACAGCCCAGTCATGCGTCAGCGAATTCAGGCGTATCCCCATTGCCACAGTCATTCGAAGTCTGACTAATGCGACTACTAATTCTTTCAATTGCGTAATAACTCCTCTCAACTCTGTTTTCTACTGGTCAG
Source organism: Hydatigera taeniaeformis (assembly GCA_900622495.1). NCBI lineage: Eukaryota > Metazoa > Platyhelminthes > Cestoda > Cyclophyllidea > Taeniidae > Hydatigera > Hydatigera taeniaeformis. The sequence goes on along the minus strand of UYWX01020382.1, from coordinate 9,862 downwards.
TCAGCTGGAAACACGGCCTCGTCCACTGTATAAATACGCATTACACCTCGCGTCGGTTCGGCCAATGATTGGAGCTACAGTGATGAAGGCGCGCTACGATTCGCCCATCGGTGCCATGCCCTCCATTTGCACATGCGAAAGCTGCATCAACGATTACCTCTACGTATACGAGAAGCGGAATGTGGCCGGTCTGCTTTCATTGCCCGTCTCTTCGGCTGAGGTTAGCAAAGAAGTGGGAGAAGACTTCTACTTCTGGCTGCAACAGAAGTAAGAATGGTTTTATTACGTCAAAAATTGCAAATTTAAGCATTCACATAGTGTGGATCGGGACATTTTATCGCCTCTTTGTCTATCCCACCAATATGGCCTGGCACCTCCAACCCTTCGATTCACCCGCCGAAGTGCCTTCCAGCAGCTGTATTTGGGGCGTTACCGAGTCCGCAAAAGTTCGCTTCACCTGCACTGTGAGTAAGATTGAAAGTCTTTGAAACTACCAACCTAACTGCTTTGGATTGCCCCAACCTTCTTGTCAGATAATGCACGATGCTCCAGCACATTTGGAATACTCATTTGTGTCACATATTCCTCAGTCTGTAGTGATTCACGTTGAACTTTCATGAATAAGCTAAATACCATGCTTCCTCTACCCTCTTGCGTAGTTTGTCTTAACGATGTGAAATCAACTCTCAAATTCATTCGAGCACATATAACGGCTATTCATGCGCAATAAAGGCATAAAGGCGTTGGGTGCCGAATCATCTTTCCACCTCCATTCAGCACCATGTTATGGCAATCACATAAAACGCTATTTCACTGATCCTCCTCTACTGGGGCCTGTGGACACCATCTCCTCCCCTTATGCTCTTTTCATTCTTGGAAGTTCTACCTTCTCCTCATAACCTTTATCAAATTTCCCCTGTTATGATAGGTTGCTATGGCAAGATTTATTTTCGGAATCGAAACCGCCTTACTTCACTGTTGATTCCGAAGTAATCAAGCAATTAATACTTGCCCAAACAGAGGGTTTACTTCTACCATCGTTTTATTATGTCTCGTTTTATAAACCCTTCGGCAGTAGGTGGTGTCAATGACAGATATATTGCTCAGGCTAAAACAGCTAAAACCACTTTTAATGCTAATGCGCCGAAATACATTGGGCCAAGTAGTTTACACAACTGCTTTTTGACTCGACAATAGGACTGCGGAAAGGTGTGGACCTCTATATCCGCGCTAGCCTCTTTCGCCCTCTGTGTGGAGCTTGAAGAGAGTCGGCCTAAGTGGAATCTCTGGTTTTCTCTCCACGGTCAAACCTGCTCGAATTGCGTCTCCCTCGGCTACACACCCAAGCCTCACTACGGTACTTGGTATCCCCACGAGGTGTTCAGGGTAAGCACCCTTAACCTTACCGAAGTGTAGGTGTTATCGGGAACAACTCACCAATTAATTTGCTTTGCGCATCATCAACTTGGCCACATTGTGCGCAATAAAAGCAGGAGCGTGAGTGAATCAGCGCTCTAGCATAACTATAGGCACTCACACAGGAAAGTTAGGACATGGAAGCCATTTAATTGTCTAAAACTTCACAAAATTTCCAGCCATTTCAATGTATGAAGTCGTTTAGACTGGTTCCGTGATGGTTAAACCGAACAACGGCCTTAGACTAGCAGCAAGGCACCGATATTAAGTTGTACATTTCCTTTTACAGGTGATGAAGAATGTCCACTGCAAAATCGAAAAAGAAGTGCTTTCCCAGATGAGAAAATAGAAATGCCCACGGCAACACAATTGAGGAATTCAGTTTCGCTAGCTGCCTTCTTACGTCAAATTCCGTGGTGTGGGCCACTCAATTAGGAGGGTTTACAAATAACGCTGTGATTTGTAAAGCTGGCACAGATTTTTGTTATGCGTACAAACGACAATAGAGACCATCCCTTTGCCTTTCGATGTCAATGGTGCATTTTGTTGCAGCATGTTAGTTAAATGGCCTCATGGAAAACTACAGGCTCCATATTTCAGACTATTTACGCGGCAAATTTAAGGAAACCTGATCAGTAGATGTAAATATTAAACTTACAGAGCTCGAAAACGATACTCTACTTAACTGAGACTAACCAAAATACAGATTCGCTTATAAGACAAGCCTTCCAGGACATTACTTCTTTTAGGGAAAGCTATGCCTTGCAAGATTCGCTTTACCGCGATGATTCTTCCCCTTCAATTGCCTTGATGATTAAGATCGCAGGGAACGCCTGTCAATGCGATGTAAATTGCACTTTAGTTAAGCATCACTGCAATGCAAAAGGGAATATTCCAAAGGCGTATAAGGGCACCAAACGAATTAAAGACTTGACACCTCAGGAACAAAGTAGCAACCTCAGTGATCTGAATATACTTGGGAATATACTTGAAGACAATGAATCCTAGGTAAGATCTCCTGTTATATGACTACTAGCACAAAAGAATGACAGAAAAAATTGTTTTCAAAAAATTTCAATCGCTCAGGAGCAACGTTTTGCAAGATTCAGCAAAAAAAATGCGTACGCGATCAAACCAAGTCAAATGCACCACAAATATAAACCGCCGCCTCTAGTCCCTTTTGTGCTACTAGATTGATTGTAGCAGTCCGAATATTCCTTGAAGTCGTGGCAAGAATTCCCAATAGGGATGAAAGTTTGTCACAGCGGAGAACCAACCCGATGCGTGAACTGGCATACCAATGCGTAGCCTTGAATGAATCAACGACATCTACCTCATCATATTTATCACTACGTTTCGCAACAACTGGAACTTTCGATGTTAAACGGGTTAAATCACTGTTGAAAACATAAGGACTGTGAGATCCAGTTTGAAATGGAGACAACTGTAATTTAACCAAGACTCATTAAATCAATGAAGAAACGCAAAGCCTGCACCATGGACTGTTGCTAACTTCAAAACCGTTTGCCCTATTTAGATAAATCGCATGATCATAAAAAGAAACCCAGACCAAACCTGCCACCAAATCTGTTGAAAGTATTTAATTTAAATTTAAGTAAGCACCACCCCCTAAGAGCACGAAATTACTCAAGTGCAAAAAAATATTAAAATGTCCCCATTTCAACAATATAGTAAGCAATGGCAATGACGCTCCGCTCTTTATGGAACGAAGGGATTAGTCGAACCTGCACTTAGAGAAATCCATTTCAGGATGCGCGTCCATGAATTTCTTTAGTAACTCCTGCTTTTTCTGCTCCTCAGACGTAGGTTTACCAAGTTGCTTTTGGCGTTGGTCGTACATCATCTTCTCCACCATGCCTCGCGTCTCCCCATCCAGATCACCGAGCTTCGAGTTCTCTGGCTGCACGCGTCTTGTGTTAATCTCCGGCTCTCCCTTTACCACACATGACCACCAAAACATCTTGTCGACCTTCTCTAGACTCAGCACTATCTCTAGTCCGTCGTCCAGGGTCCAAGAAGACTCCTCTGCCTAGGTCGTGAAAAAAAAAGCAGAAAGCGAGTGTCAGAGCAAAAGTGGTTTGAGACACCAGAAACCTCAGCGCCCAATTATGGTTACAATTCACTGCATAGACTCTTCAATCTGTTTGAAGTTCTGGTCCCCATACTGGCATTACGGTGCTGCGGTAAGGTTATTTCTTCTAACAGCCTTCAACTCCTGCATACTTATGCCAAAAACTCCACCGACTCACATTTCCCCTTTTCTGTTTAATAGAGAGTTCAAGCGATGCAAGAGCAAATGCCACTGAAAGAGGAAGGAAGAGATAAATACTTAAATTGCAAGCCTTCTAGTAATTCTACTACCAACTTGTTAACCCAATGTTAGGGGAAAACTTAATAAGTTGAATTAAAGACGCACTGATAGAGTTTCAACTTGGGAAAAACAAATGGATACGAGTGAACAAAAACGGATGATTAACTTGTGCACTTCAAAGACTAATTTGTCACAGGGCATCATCAGCACCCAAAAGGGCCAAATTATACTATGTACATTGCGGAACATAAGCTCACCAAGAATGACAGAATGGATAATTCCTATTATTTATGAATATGGATACATGTGATGCTGAAAGTAGGCTCAGAATTTAATGAAAACGAAAACGCAATACTGGCTATCTGAAATGGCGTCAAAGTACAAACCAAAGAGCATTTTAAGTCGCACATTGACACAAAGGATATACACCTTAATTTCATTGTAAAGTTCGCCTTGAAGAATTGGCTCCTGACCTCGAAGCCCAACTTTTAAATGCCTTCGTTTGAACTCAACCACAACGTCGCGGCCTTTGATACGCTTACCCATCTAAGAATAAAAAACAAGTTGACAGTTTGAGCACACTACACAGGTATCGTAGGATGCCCAGATATAAAAGCTAGAAAAGATTAGCACACGGTAAGGCCTGTCATTATCTAAACTGCAGAAAAAGTCCGATTGCACAAACAACCTCAAGTACATCCAAACTAACTGTGCTTATTTTGAAGTGACTTTTGATAATTAAAAATGCTGTTCAGGATTAAAATCTGATACAATGAGAGAATATTTAAGCAAGACCCACTCTTATTGGAATTCTAACTTCTAAATCTTGAAGAGTTTGAGTCCATCGATAGCGGTCAAGATCAGCGCCATTTCCATCGTTGGGCTTCAGCTTGCCTTTGTCCTCCTCATCTTCCTCCTCCCCTTCAGCAAGGGGTCCCACTTTAACGGGCTTAACCGGCGCCTTCGCCTCAATCCCATCGTCTCCCTTCGGGCTTGCTTTCGCCGACTCCTGGCCTTCCTCCTCCACTTTCACCATCTCGCCAACCTTTTCGTCATCCTTAACCTCCTCTATCACTACGCCACTGTGTACATCTATTAAACAATGTTAAAAATTATATATGATTTATAAGGAGTTGAACCGCAATAATAAGCTGTAACTGCCGTCTAAGTGAGGCCTAATAACAGGTTGCACTCATGATACTGCATATCTTTGAATGGAAATCTAACCGAGGAAGTAATAAAATGACATTCACTACGAGATTTGTTTTAACCACCAAACTAGTTAATTGACACCAGAGACAAGAACAGACGTACTTCCTAAAAGAGTGCAAATCAACAACAGCGAGCAAACAGACTGAATAAGCTAGTCTACGGCTAGTTGATCTGAGACTAAAGCCTGTCGTTACCGTTGTCAGCAGATTTTCGAAGAGCCTCCTCTGCGCGTTCAGCTCTGCGACGTTTTTCACGTTCCTCCTTGACTCTCAGTTCCTCCTTCTCTCGTTTATGACGGTCCAGAGCGGCAGTCTAAAAAGCAGACTCAAATCAGATAAAACTAGACCTACCTTGTGCTTCTCGAATTGCTCTAGAACAAGTTGCTTGGCATCATTTATTGCAGCACCATAGTAGAAATCAGTTCTGCGGGAAAGGAACCCAAAAAAGGCGTCCAGCATTCCCCTGATGCCGTCAGGACAATTTTGTGCAATGTTCAAAAACAAGCCGTCCAAATGATCACTCATATCTACAAGATTGCCGGTTATGCCACAGCAGTCGCTAATGGTTCTGAACACTAACAAGACCAAGACCGCATAACGTTAGGTTTTATTTTGCGAAAAGGATCAAACATCCACATTCCCTGTTATTGCACGTAATGGTTCGGATATATCACAAGGATGATCTACAAACTCAGCCACGGTGTCACAAATCAAGGAGATTGAATCAAGCCAGTGATTAACTGTCACACGAAGCTTCTTTAGTTGTGATAAGATATCACAATTGCGCTGGAGAGAAGCATCAACACTAAATCTTGCACATAGGAAGTTTCTTTCTACAGACAGTTGTACAGTAACAGCCGAACGTTGAGGCTCAGAATCCGTTTTCAGAGCACGAAAAGCTACTGCGGCAACAGATTTGGTTGGGAATGGGATTCGAACATTTAATACGTGCCCCAACATTTGTTACTTTAGTGAACTTTCTGAAGACTCAGAAGGTCTAGCAAATTAGCAAAGGAGATTACTTACGGTGACTCTATTCGGTCTTTTATAAGGGCTTTCGTTGCCTCGATTTCTTCTCGTACAGTGGCACTTATTCGCTTTTTAGAGGACAGTCAGCTTAAAAAAACCTACCTCCCGCTCTAAGGCTTGCTCAATGTGTACGTAAGCAATAACTCCAATGGCCGCAACGCAAGAAGCAACAAACGTTACTTTGGACGCAAATGACATGCACAGCCACTGACGAAAGATAAAATACGAACAACTGAAACATCCAATCATTTATTAGAAATGACGTTGCCATTCGTGCAGGAATAATTGAAATTCCTCAGCTGTCCAGACCAGAGAAAATGTTTGCAGGCCTAGTTTCAAGTCCAATAATGGTCGCCTTTAATAGTTTTGTCAATCTATTTGGCTTATTATCTTACAACTTGGTTTTAAAAATGTACTAATCGACATGCTAGGACATCAGTTTGAAAAGTCTTTTTATGCCAAACTCTCTCAAAACACTACCAGTCCATGTCGCAATAGCTGATTTCATTGACCACATTCAGATGAGACCGCCTCATATTTAGACAATTAAATATGAATTTTCAAGTAACAATACTGTATCGCATGCCAGTTTTCAAGATATGTCTAGCAGATGAAAGGCGAAAAACCTACTGTGGCCGCTACGCACGGTTAATCAGTCGAACAGACCCCAGTTCGGACCAAGACCGTCCCGAACACCCACTCAACGGCGCCCCCTGTAAGGCACGTCCCAACACCGAATTAGCCCCTTGCGTAAAGCTGATTTCTGATGACCCAATCGCGTAAGATATTGAATGTTAACGATGAGACCGTAAATGTCACTCAACAACTCGCCCGTCGTGATCTGCGACCTCGGCATGCCGTGTTCGCCAAGACTGCACGTAACTGAACGGACGATAGTTAGGAGAAAGTACCCGACCCCACCTACTGCGGTTGCTCAAATAGGCATTTATCTCCGCGGATAGCGCCCAGCACCCCAACCCACCTCTGTCTGGTAAGTGTACACACTTCAAGGAGACCTGTACTTTCGCCTTCGATGAAGCCGCAGAACATCGCATCCATCACATGACACAGCTGAGATCCAAAAATGCACGCCCTCGTCATGGCAACCAGGTATTTAAAGTGACCTTACCGCTGCATCTGAACACCTCCTCAATCGCTACACAGTGATTTTTTTATTTATAGACGCTCAGAATGAAGTTTTAGATGTTCCGAAAAAAATGGAGAACGCAATTGTACATTTATTCATACATAGTAGGGTGGGCGTGCCACATGAATACCTCGATCACGGAGGGCCGCTAACAAATCCTCCACAGTTAGCGTGATTCGCTTCTCTGCTTTTCCCGATGTCGAGGCCTTAGACTGGACTAAACGAAAAGACGAATATGTGTGCGTGCACTGAGTAACTATTGAGTGAATATCATGCAATCATGACCATTAAGGGAGCCACGCTAAGCCCAGTAACCTTCGAAACAGTTGCAGTTAGGCTAGGTATTGTAAACCAATAATGCTACTATGCAAAAACAATTTTTAACAGCGTAGCTGTTAAACATGGAAATCGCAGATATACCTTGCGGTTTGGTATCCTCCGGTGGCGCAAGAGCATTAACCCCATCTTTCGGGGCAGGAGTTCCAGCTTTGGAGAGAAGACCGGTGTTTTGGGCATTTGAGAGCTTCCAGTGAACCATAGTGTCGGAGAGTATGTCGGAAAGGAATTTCTCGGCAGCTAGACCAACCAACCGCGCCAATCGCACGTCGCCTTCACCCGCCTCCAAACGCACCCCAGCAGATTCCAACAGGAGTGTAGACACACGATCGGGTATCTATTAAGGAAAGGAGAAAAATAACGTACAATTATGTAGTATACCGTGGGTTGGATATGTTCCAGACGAGTATATAGTTCATTCAAAAGGTCAGGCTCATTGCTATTCTGGTTGGTTCCATCGTCCACAGATGACGAACTGCCAATAAGAGAGGCTCCACGGCGCGTTGGTGTTCCAGATCCACCCAATGTCATTTCCTAGAAAAGGCTATTAAAGTCAATGACCCCGTTATACTATTAAAGGAGCTAAAAATAGCCACAATCAGAATGAAGGTGTTTTAATTAAGGTAAAGTACGATACATACAATAATAGAGATAAGTGCGTCAGTTATTACAGTTCAAGAATGTCAGATCGGTCCCAAAAGCCGTCTACGACCTGAAATGAACGAGATGACGAAGAAAACATTTTGGCATCTACCCACTGCCACATCCTCCTAAGGTATCCGGAACGCACGATTTTCCGAAACCATGGTGTATAGCAGTGGGAATTTTTCTTAACCAAGGATTCGAGGGAAACAAGATCCGACCATGCAGTTGCGGCAACTTCGTCGACATTGGGAGCCATATGCAAACAAAGAGACAGGTTTGGGGGAAGAACACTGACCAAAAGGTAGTCGACTTCCCGCTCACACCACCTATTATCCTTAGGCTCATTGGCGGCTGAGTAAATAAGACGTGTTAAGAAGAAAATATCTTCGACGGCCAAGCACCTAGTGATGTCAATTCCAAGCTCTTGTTGTGCCTAAAATACAGCAAACGAATGCATCTCGACAAAGGCGACATAGGTATCAATGACAGTGCCCCATAAGAAGCTAACCTTACGTCGGGCCGCACGTCTTACACCGAGAGCACTAGTCTCCTCAGTTTCACCATCATAATTGGCACAGGGATGACTACAACAGCTGTTGGTCCATAATAAGGGAAAAGTGAGCTTCGACGCAGAACGTTGTTGAAGTAAGAGTTCCAGTGAACCAGGAATTGAAGGTGATTCGCGAAATATAAACAAGCTAAACGCCCGATGCAATAAACCATCGTTGCAATGGCATTTCTACAAAATAAGGTTAAGAACAAAAACCTTCTTCGAGGCTGTAAATAAAACATGGTCAAGATTGTCCACAACAAGACATTCATCCTTAAGCATATATTCATGTTGAGTATGGTTTTTTTCCATCGTTGAAGCAGAGTGCGTTCGCAAGCTACACGAACTTAAGGCAACTGTAAAGGCAGGAGAGAGTAGTCTCCACAGCGAAGAATGTACCAGAGTGTGCATTAAAATCAACCACACCTAAAATGTAGCACATTTACTTGAACTCAAAATCGGGCGGTGCAAACAGACAGGTAATCAAACAAGCCAAGAAACAACATAGGTAGATCGCCAATCTAATTAACTTTGTAAAGCGACGCCAACACGCTATGACCCACAAAGGCAATGAAAAACAACCTATGCATTCTCTAATCCAACGCACGGGGTACTGAAATATATTCCTATCACCTATCACACCAGGACCCACACGGTCCATGTAAATCATCTACATGGCTAAGGGGCATAATGAGCTGGATTATAGAAATTATCAAAGTATAACCAGTTATTAAAGCCACGACGAGGAGCAAAATAAACAGAATCAACCACATAGGAGGTCAGTTGCAATCATCAATGCACCAAACCCTACCAGAAGTTAGAAAGGCAGACAGACGTACGAAAAATTCAAATCCCGACCCAGATAAATTAAGACAGATCAACCACTTTTGACAGGAGTAAATATAAATTTTAAAACAAACTATATTTTACGTCCGCAAAATGTGATCAGCAAAAAATTTCGCCCTTTACTGAAGTTTTAAAATTCAAGGTAATAATTATTATAAGTAGGCTAAGTACACATATTCGTGATGGTGGACGAGAGACAAGGCCTTGGCTTGGTCCTGATGTTAGCACAGTAAAGCTTTGTGTGTGTAACCACATGAAGGTTGGCTGTCACTTTAGGATTTGTCTGGTCCCCGTACTCGTGGGCTGGTCTTCAGGCTCTGTTGTCTTCGGAATACATGCATTCAACCTCA